>WEKW01001283.1:479-11956 GCA_013389905.1 Sula dactylatra | reverse complement strand
AGAGTTTCTGTAGATGATGTATGAAGGGAGGTCTCCCTGATTATTTTCATTTGCACTCTAAACCCTTCATGTTCCCCTCTGAAATCCCTGGCAATTCATTTGCTCTCTGCTTTTCTATGTATAAATTCTTGTGCTGAAGTTCTGGAATCTTCATTTGGATTTTGCATTTCAGGGCTTGAAGGATGAAGTGGGGATTATTTTGGAGTGATTTTTCTGTTTGAAGACCACAGGACACCTTGCAGCAAGTTTATTTGCTGTTTTTCCACTAAAACCTTTCACGTTTTTTAGCTGAGCATTATTTTACCTATCTGAGGGGCTGCATTGCTCTGCTCTTGGACAGAACATGCTATAATATTCCCTTCAAGAGCTTGTAAGAACATCTCAGGGTTAAGTTAGATGCTAGTCCAGGCAAGATCACTATTCATTTGCTGTGGTTGCAGCTGGTAAGTAGTTATCAAGGATTCTTTCTACTTTTTGTTTCAGGAAATATGTATTTCTGCTTTCAATATATCTTAATCATGTAAAGGTGAGATTTAAAAAGATCTGCTCTGGGCATTGGCCAGACATTCTGAATGTCATGAAATAGTAGTCTATGCACTTGTAAAAATTTGGTGTTTAAATGCATTCAATACGTGCAATAATAATAATGAAGTGGACAATATTTTATATCAGACTAAATACATTTATAGAGCTATTGACAGAGGTCATCTCATTAAATGACAAGTGCTCCCCAAATAATAAACCCAAACAACTGAAGGTGTAGGGGCCCGTAAACCTCAGAAGCCTTTTAGCTGACTGGTTCTTATATGCAGGAGTTTTACTCTTTGCGCATTTTGCATGTGTTAGTTGTCCAATTACCCAAAACTTAAAATGGGAACATCCATAAGCCCTGATACACAAATACGGTAAGATTCAGACCTATGTAGTGTCAGTAATCAGTCTGTCATAAATTCTACCTCCTGTGCCAGAACATCATCTTCCCAAGAGGAATCATCCACTACCTCAGGAAAAACGTAAAACCAACTCCATCCAAAGAAAAAAGTTCTGAGTCAGCTCTTTGCTGCATGCAGCGCATGTGGCTTGTTCTTATTCTGAAACTCTCCCCTTGCCACGAAAAAGCCAAGGTAAAATGAAAAACCTCCATATGGTTAGGATAGAGATTTGTGCTCATTAGTAATATTTGGCCATGTATTGAAGTGCCTTATTTTTCACTGATATTGTGCTGCTTATTAGTCTCTGTGGGGCTATGGAATATGAGAAATAGAAAGACTAGGTATGGTATTTGCATGTGAGAAACAATCCACACTGGGTGGATAAGCATGCCTTCCCTGTAGCTGTTGTTTCTCCTGCTGGCCCTTTCCCCTGCCTAGTCTTTGCAATCTCAGTGGAATTGCTGCAGACAGTCCCACAGCCAGTGTGATCCAGGGACCCCACACAGCTGTCTGCAAAGAGTGGGACAGACAGAAAACACATAGTCTAAAATCACCATGTTCAGTCTGACTTGCACTGACTGAAGGAGCAGTATCACCACTCATGAGTGCCTCAGCCCCCACAGCTGAACCATAAAAACCTGCACCGATCATGAAAGTAACATAGATTTAAATGTAAATTATTATACATAATAATAACAACACATAATAACAGTATAAAAATATTTTGAAGGCTATGGATTCATTATCATAGGTTTGCACTAAAATCCTCTGATTGGCAATACCTACTCCATTTTAAGTGGTCCCTGCTACACATTAAGGAAACAGACATTATACCACAGACCGCAGCTGATCATGATGTCAATGACCAAGATGAATGGCACACAGACAGTCCACCCTCTGAAAAAGTAGTTAACCACACTGCTTACTGAGTCTTAGCAAAGGAAGTCTGGCCAGTCCCTCCATGAAACAGTCAGTGGCTGATAAAGGCAGAAAGCACAGAGGAGGTTAGAGTAGGCGTGCTTTCCACTAATGTTCATGTCTTCTCACCTCCTGCCAGTGCAAAACCTTATAGTTATCAGAAGACAAACAGTCAAGGGTTCCAGACCTGCTGTCCTGCATCATTACCCTTACCAACTTCTTGAGCTCGCAGGACACCTGGGAAGTCAGTGCTGTGAGAGTGGGGAGCAGCATGAAGTCTGCTGTAGGTGTTATTCAACATCATACACAACATGTGAAACCTCTGCATTTCTAAACAGGCTTCTCTTCAGATATAAATGAGTTGTATTCTCCAATTTTTACACTATCTCCATGTTCAGTCTCAGCACACTGAGTGTACAGAAGTCTCCAGAGAAGTCAGCTGGCTGACTAACATAGAGATCAAATTTACACCTAAGAATGACTGAAGAGAGAGGATTGTTGTAGTTTCACCGGGAATATCAGAAAGGCCTGGGGCAGCTCAAAATGTGAGATCAGAGCCATCAGGGAGCAATAATATAAGCCTAAGAAACTGGAAAAGGAAGACAGAAGTGGCTAAGGGGGTACTTGAGGCAGTAGATCAAAGAGTTGACTTGTGAATGAAAAAAGTCAGATCCAAAACTAATTGAGTAAAGGGAAGAGCATAGAGACACAAAGACTAAAGCAAGTCTGGTTTTCTTTACTATCTTCTGTTTGATCTGTACTGTGCTTACAGTAGTTACCATGATTTTCTCGGGGATATTACAAGTAGGTCACTGAAGGAGATGATCATGTTAACACGCACAATGATTATATCAGAGGTACTGTTTATTAGACTAAGCTGTGTCCCCTGCAAATGAAATGGCACTGTTGTTACTCGCCTATTCTCATTCCCCGTTCAAATAATATATAGGCAGGGATTACAAGAGAGCCCAAAAGCTTTGAACCTGAGATGCTTTGCTTTGTCCTGCAGGCACAGAGTCAGAGGTTGCTCACTGGGGGCACTCGGAGGAAGATGCTCCACGGCACACTGAGCTGGAAAGGGGCCAAGGAGACTTCCAGGCGCTTCATAACATAAAATTGTCTCTAAGATTTAAACCACTGAGGACTGGGTCTCTGTAAAAGCAAAGCTGTTTCATCCAGACCTTTTCAGTTTTGACACACAGTTACATAAATCATGTCAAGAGGTGAAGTAGCAGCCAATAACAGGGTCTCTTTTTTCCTCTATCTGTTACACTCGAGGAAGAAGGGGGGAGGGGTGAACTAATACCATTATTTTAGTTCCTAAAACATTTTTCCTTAATATCCTGTTCATGCCTTTCACTAGTCATCTTTAGTTGTGGTATAGAAATCTTTTGTCTTAACTATCAGAAGAAAAGCCAATTTAAGAAGTAAGCCATTTAGAGAACATAGCAATAAAATAGTGATAATAGTTATAAAATCTCAACAGCTTTTGATTTAGCCTAGACTAAATGAGGTTTATTACAAGGTCTGATCCATACATTCACAGCAGCAGAAGGTGAGGCTTCCACTACAGAAAACCTTAGGAAGAAAGGACCCCCACAGACATCAAAAGCCTGCAAGAGAGAGACCACCCCTACAAGGGGTGGTCCAGACCAAAATGGCTGTGGTCTTGCAGGTCCCTCCACACGTACATAGAGTGAAGCATGTTGGTTAGACTCCTTATGTGCCTGAAATCAGGAACATGCTTGCACACCTGGCTAAATGGAGCTGCTGCTGAGAATTACAGCTCTCAGAGCTGTTGCCCCAACAAAACTGTAAGTTACTTCAGGGCCAGGTGTCACCCAGGCAGATTCATTGCAAACACTGTAGCAGTGGGTGAACATTATTGCACTGACTGCTCCAAACTGGGAAAGGCAAAAGCAGGCAGTCTACACTGTAGACAGGCTAGATTAGGAAACACCTTTTTCTCCATCTCACCATGTCTCTCCGTCTCCCACCCCCAGCTCTGCAATAAGTGCTACTGCACAGCCATCCTTGCTTTGACATTTTCACCCATACAAGTCCTATGAGTTGACTGACAGGCTCCTCATATACCACACACCCTGCTTCAGCTCATCACAGCAGGAAGACAGAAATAGGTATGTCAGTATGGCTGCCTCTCAGCCCCATCAATCAAGTCAGCAGTGATGACGGCGCCAAATGATGTCTTTCCACTCATTAGATTCCTGTGGTCTATGATGTGCCAAGAGTTTGACCACAGCTCTCTGGCGTATGTAGATGGCTTCTGTGATTCCCAGGTGGTCTCTCATCAAAATATATCCCAGGCCTGGGTCTGGTTATCTTCCCAGAACAGATGAGATCGTCACAGCCATGGGCTCCCAAAGATAATTATTTCTTGAAGAATACACACTTTTTGGTGTAGGAACAAAGGCTGGCAAACAACCACCACTTGTGGAGTCAGAGATAAGAAGTCATAGAAACTTGAAGAGACATGGCTATCTACCCTGTTTTGTTTGGGAACAACAGAAAAGGCAGGCCTCTATTGTTTTTTTTCTTAACCAAAATAGTACTTTAAAAGTAAGACCTTAAAAAGCAATAATTTTCTTTATTTACGAATAAGAGATACAATCACATTCTCATATAACCTCATACCCAGCAGCTCAGCTGTCTCCCTCCCCTGTTCTGGCCAGCTGTGCTCTGACACCCCTTGGGCCCAGGTGACTGCAGAATTAAGACAATAATTCTTATTGTGACAGTAAGATAAATCTCTGTTTTCTACAAAAGCCCCTTTTCAGTGTAATTTGATACCATTTTATAATTTGATTCTGCAAGAAGAGCACCCAGCTGAGCCCTGAATCAATACAGAATTCATTAAAGGACCTGGGCACTGACTTGATCTCTAGGCAGAAGAACAAGGTCTCTCTCTTTCCCTCCCCTTTTACCACACCACCAGCACAAAAAGATATGAAACCTGCAGGGAAGATTTAATAAATCAGTAGAAGGACTTGTAGCTCTTTCTTTTTTCTTTTTCTTCTTTTTTTTTAAGTAAGGATGAAATATAGGAAAAGGACCACAAGAAGCAGGCAGGGAGAACTAGGGAAAGGCAGCAGATGTTGTAAAAGACCTACTTTCATGTTCCCTGTGCACCAGAAATGTGCAGACATATATTGGCAGAGCTACAGTCAGAGTCCATAGCGAGGCTACATCTTACACATCTGGAAGCTATTTGGCAGGGTGTAGAGTTCAAATATTTTCTGCTTCAGCTGGTTTCAGACATACCTTTCAGTGCTGGGCTGAGCTTGGGACAGCTCAACCTACAGGCTCATTAAAGAAGGCGTTCACCACAGCTTCAGCACGCTTGCTTCAGCTGCTGTCAGAAGCAGGCTTGGGGTTGGGCTTTGCTCTCTCCCCTTTGGCTACAGGGTGCCAATAGCACTCAGCAATGAGAATGATAATAGAGAAACAGGGAGGAGAGCAGGCATAAGAAAACTGCACCACAACTCAGCAAAGCCTGGCGTCATATCAAGAAACAAAATGTACTTGGACAAAATCCAGGGTGTGAGTTAACTTGAGTGCAGAGCAAACCATTCAGGAAATAAGAAGGTCCGTGCTGCACAGGAACACGGAAGGGTCACATTAGAGCCCATGTGATTTTTTTGCAGAAATCCCTCTGTTTTAAAAAATAAATAAATACAATCAGAAAGAAAATGTTCAGTCTCTCTGCCCTAGAAAAAAGGCCATTTTATGCCATCAGGAAAGAGGAGGCACATTGCTGGGTCTGGGGCTGCTGACATGGCACTGAGCCAGCATGGGAGCTCCTAGCAGTCACCAGAGGTTAACTCTGCTTTGGTGAGAAATGTTTCCCAGCAGAGATGCACTCCTGGGACCACTCTGTAGTCCAGCTAGCATTATCCAGTGACCACAAGCTACCTGCCATGCCTAGTGAGGAGAGAGCAAACCAGCAGTGTGGTGTGATTCACCTTGTCAGGATGAGGCCCCCGGGTGCAGTGCAGCTTGCAGTGACCAGCGTACCTGGCAGGTTGTCGTAACCCACTAATCACCCCACTGCCCAGAAGTCCTGCTGATGGTGCACACTCAGCAGGTATGTAACAGACTGCAGCAGAATGAGGCTTTCCCCACCTCACAGCACAGGTCCTGGCTCTGCTGTGCAGGAACCAAGCCAGGGACATCCACTGGTAAAGATGTCTTGTGCAAAGCAGAGCCAGGGACCAAGCTGCAGCCCTGTGAACTGAGCTTGGACCACCCAGCCAATGTTTCCCCCATTTTCTCCCCTCTGGGACTCAACCATGCTCAGGAACTTAAATCAGTACATTGATCCTTTCAATGCTTAACACACTTCAGGCTTTCATCTCTGCTTAATTTTGATGTAGAATATTTTACACACCTCCAATTTCACCTTCATCTTCTCTGTCCAGAGCCATCATGGAATTAAAACAGGGGATGAGAGGAGGAATGGGACGAAACAGCATCTAAAAGCAGCATGCCAAGATGTTATCACTGAATAACGCTGTCAGTGACAGGAGCTGTTTGTAGCATGACACAGCTATCGCAACACCTCCACCTCCAGCTCCCCCGCACATAGCCACTGCAGTCATCTCTAACCCCAGTCCAGGTGCCTGGCCACATAAGCCCAGTTTGGAAAAGTCTGGTGGCACGGTCTGTCAGCTGGGTTTGTGCTCAGAGGGCGCTGCTCATCTGCCAGCCCAGCCATCAAGTCTTGCACTGACATTTTCCCTTGGTCAGCGTTTCCAAATGTTTTCTCAGCCTGACCCTACTGCCTCTCTCCCCTGGCCTCCTCCTTCCCTGGCCTCCCCTATGCCATCCCCCCCCACACCCTGACAGCTTCTCCAAAACAAGCATCCACCCCCTCCCCATCCCTCCACTACCCGTGCCATGGCCCCACACACCTGTAGCCCTCCCACCCTGGTGCTGATGTGGAGGAGCTGTGCTATTTCTTTAGCTGATGTAACAGGAAGAGCAGTCATGGATGAAAAAAGCCCAAAAGAAACACTAAGATGTTTTATATCAACTTCAAATGAACAGCAAGACAGGGCTTTCAAACCACTGGTCCCGTATATCAAAAACACAGCAAAGTCAGAGGAAGAACCTGCACTCATGGCATAGCAAAAATTGAACTCTGGAACAAACTTAAAATATGTCTGATTATGGTGGCTGGAAAATCCCAGCAGACTGTGATCCAGATAATTAGTCTTTTCCCTACAAATAGCTCTACTAGAAAATACATGTGAACCATAAATATCAAATTAACTTCTTCTTTTCAACCTGGTGTACCTAGCTTAGCAATACTGACGCAACGTGGTGCTGTGGAGCTGGACGGTCTGCAGTGGAGAAGGGGTTTAACCATGATGTCCACTGCCCTGCTTCCACACAGCAGCTCACCTCCACTATCCCCAGGAATAAAGGGAAATGGTTTTGAAGTGGGAGAGCACCCACTGGAAGTACCCGAAGTACCTGTATAGCTGTTTTGGCTTATATCTAAATGATCTGAATTACAGAGTAAGATGCAGGTTGTCACCTGATGATTTTTATCTAAAAGAAGCAAAAGCACCTGCAAACCAGGGAACAAACGCCACTCCTCCAGCCTTGCAGGTGTGGAAAACCAGGTAAGAAAAAATAAACTTCTCAGTCCAAGCTGGGGCCAGGACCCCTTGGACAAGGATGCAGCAAAACCTCAGAAATCTGCAACCTTTCCCAAAGCTCGGAAGGGGGAAAGGGGAGAGGTGCTTTGGGCACTAGATCAGCTGTTTTCCTCAAGACTACTTCAGAAAAACCATAAACCCAGCAGGCTGATGTGCCTGAACTCTCGGTCGTGGTACAAACAACAGAGTTACCCCAGCTTGGCAATTGTGGTGCTAGCAGCTGCGGGGTGTAATGCTCTAAGAACATAAAGCAACAAGGTCTGTGGACAGAGGGTAATATCTTTTATTATACCCACCAGAACAGACCAGTTTTCAGCACACAAGCTGCTCAGGTCTGAAATGGAAGTGTGCTATCCCAAGGGAGAGACGTGATGCACAGGGAGCATGGAACATGCAAGAAAATAACTGGATGCTGACAGTCGGTGGATTATTCACACATAATTGAAAAATTAAGTAGTGGGGTGACTGTTGACTAGTGCGGTGTTTGGCCAGGGGAAGGGCGCTCCCAGCTGCCTGCCAGGGTCTCTCCAAAAGCCAGCCAGAAGCAGTGAGGCTGAGATGGGCAGGACAGACCCTCCCGCAGCCGGCCAGGCTGGGGCTGGAGCTGGGAACCTGTGAGCCTGGAATACCAACCAAACCAGCACCTGAGGAGCAAGTGCTGCCCAGGTTCCCAGGCTCCAAGGAGTTTCCCAACAACATGTCCGTGACAGTATGCAGCTTTGCTCACAGACCTGGTGGAAGTTACATTTATCAGCAAAACTGCCTGGCTTGGTGAGTCTACAAAGGCCAGCACCCTGCTTGTGTTAAGGCTGAGCTAGGAGCTCTAAGGAGTTGCTGCTGCAAAACGCACAGTGAGGGTGCACTTTGTGGATTTTAGAATTCTGCAAAAAAGAGGTTTAAAAGAGATAACATTGTTTTTTCCAGCTGTTGACAAAACTTGCCACATCTCTACAGAGCAATTTATATGAAAGGGTATGAAAGCCCTATAGCCAGTCTCAAGTACACAGAGAGAAAAAAATGCTTTCTTCCCACTGAGATAAAGGTCCAGCGGTACATGAAGAAAAGCATATATGCTCCCTTGTAGAGGTGACAAAACCCAGTGCATTAGTATTATTCTGGCTGTGCAGAGGCTGCTGCACCTGCCCTGCATCGTTCTGCATTCTCTTTCTTGCAGCCTATACAAAGGGAAAAATGATGAAAACAGCCCAGACCTGCTCCCACAGTCAGAAGGCAAACAAGAGCATGAAAAAAGAATTTGTGCCTGACTTTGAACCCCTGTTTGCTGAGAAAGAGATCTGTATGTGACAAAGTTTGAAAATACTTGGTCTGGTAGAAATGTGTAAGTATGTGTCCTTCAGATCAGGGGATGAAACTGATCAGAGAAGGAAGGGAGGAGGCAGCAAGTGGTAGGGTTCAACAGAAGGAAACTGAAGTTTTTCCCATTGGCATTGAGCTGCTCCAGATCCAGTACCGAATGGTGCTTCTTCATTAGCAAGAAACATCTCAAAATTGGAAAATCACAATACAGTCAGAAGTAATATCTGAACTTCCAAGGCAATGCAGGAATATGGATTATTTTACTTCTCAGGGGAGCTCAGAAAAGGAGGGAAAAAGCTATACTGAGTGAAAGATGGACTGTTGAGTTGCATGGCATAATCTTTACCCATCAACTTTCCACAGTACACTTTCTGCTGTAATGAAATCTGAGGACCTGATGAAAAGGGAAGGCGGCTTCTAAAACCAGTGTGGTAATGTCATTGCAGAGTGGCCTGAATTTCCCAGTCCTCAGTCGCAATTGCAGAGCTTGGTATCTCAGGTAGGAGTTATAGCTGACAGCTGGTTTTCTTTCACAAATGAGCCTTAAATATCATCTTTCTCTGTTCAGATAATAAGAAGCCAGTTTGTAATTTTTAAAAATGACATATCTGGTGTTAACCAAATCAAAAATAGAACCATCAACTGCCTTTAAGTCACGGGGCTTTCTTGGAAAACCAGAAGGTATCAAATGATCTCACTATCTTTTATCCTTCATCTTTCCCAGGATGTAATCAGCTGTGATGCTCAGTGGCTAGTCGACCTCCAGAGTTAAAAACTGCCTCAGACTCAGCTCAGGAAGTAAGTGTCTGAAGTGCTACTGCAGATGCAACCATCCTCCTGCTTCATGAAAAATCAAGGGGAGACTGGAGCATAGGTTTTGCTGCAGTCTTGCCTTCAGCAGTCAGCACTCTGACCAGCTGAGGCTCATCTTCAGGATTTTGTAGGCAAAGAGTGTTTTTCTGATAATGGAGCACTGTCACCATGGCATTGATACCTGCTAATCTACCAGTGCTACACTAAGTGATAGCCCCAGAGAGAGACTGAGAAATAGGACATGTTGCTTTTGCTACTTGCCAAAATCCATGTGGGAGAGAGATATAGCTCTCTGCAGAGCTTGAGGATGGAGAGGAGATACTTCTCCCAGCATTACAAGGAAGTTTCCCATCACAGCCAAGATGATTGAGCTGAGATGTGTACTGGGGAGGAAAGGCAGCTGTGCCACACTTCAGTTGCCCTCCAGCTCTGGTTTTGGCTGTTCTGCCCTCTTAGACTCAATCAAATCTATGGCAAGTTACTCATGGACTCAACCTATGGTCACTACCTGACTTGTCTGCCACAGAGGAGGCACCTTATATATGACTTATAGTTTCAGTGTTTGCTTCACATCCAGTGCAGTTCTGTGTTTTGTCACTCAATTTTACCCTCTTGCTTCAGATGTGCTCAGTCTTGTCCATCCCTGTTTGGAAAGAACCAGCCTGAGCTTGGATTTGAAGAGGAAGCATTGCACAAAGGGAGGTTTCCTTTACCATTAGACATCAATACCTACAAAGTGCATCAATAGTAGGGAGATAACTAGAGAAAATGCAGGCCTTTGAAAGCAAGTTTTCTTATTACCCATCATACCACAGAAAGCTATTCTCCTCTAGTAATCTAAACCAGTGCTACAAACTAGCTGCAGAAGAACACAGCATATGTAATCTGAGCGAAGCCTGCCCTGCCCCGCACAGTGCTGGGTGCAGCGTCACAGGAGGGGCAGGATGTGACGTCAAACCCATGGAGCAGCCCAGTGTCCCATGCACTTTTCTAATTGATGCCAGACATTGGCTGGTGGTTTAAAGTTTATATGTACTACGTCTGCCAGACCATTTTCCTTGCAGTGTCACGGGGGCTGTTTCCATTTAAAGCATAGCTCGGTTTGCTATTGTTTAAACCAGTCCTCTGTACAATTACATTTTTCCATGCTAAATTATATTGGACCATCTTTACCGAAGCCTAGAGGGAATTCTGCTGTTTTACTCCAATTGCTGACTATCATCTTATACACAGAGGACTTCCTTTGTAAAAGCAGACAGAGCAGCCAGAAAGTTTGCTGTAGAAGTACCTGAGGCATTGCCAAGGAGCGAGGACCACAAATCCTCCTTGGGTTGGTGAAGCAGGGTGACAGCTACACCAAGGCCTCATCTGGCTCAATGAAAAATCTATATGCCTTTACATCACTTCTACAATGGAACCTTAATGGCATTGTAAATACTTGCAACCACTCTTGATGTAGGCAGTCCCATTGCTTTTTTTTTTGTTTATGGACTTTTTTGTTTCAGAGACCACAGAAACAGAGCTAATGGGTGCGAGGGGTGGTTACGAATAGAGCTGCAACAAAATATTCAGTTTCAGAGATGACCAAAATTCAGCTGTTCATACTTCAAGCCAAATAGTGTTAGCCAAACAAAGGTGGGAGATAATTTTTAAATGGTTTCAGTGTTTTCAGAGTGTAAAAGATGGAATATTTAATTTGAGACAAAACTAACACATTTGGTAGCTCCAAGGTAAAATTTTCTTTTTTATTACATTGCACTGGAAAAAAAAGGACATCCAAACATGTTATTTTTTCTTTTCTTCCCTCCCCGCCCCC
>WEKW01001281.1:196716-252761 GCA_013389905.1 Sula dactylatra | reverse complement strand
AATGCCATGCATGGCTCACGTAGTTTTACTGGCTAATAGTCCTTTGTTCTATTATAGTTAGCAGCAAATCGCAGTTTAAGGTCTGTCAGCCGCTGTTCATCTCGGAAACTTTGCTGTCTTTCCTCCCGTTCCCTCTTATCTGGAAGTGGACACTACAAGCAGAACTGTTTTGTATAGGTACTTTCAGTGTTTGCTTCTGGCTTTTCAAAACACATGACAGTTCACTTGAAGGGAAAGTTCTTGCTGAAGTCTTTGTTGTTTAAGTGTTACGTTCCAAATCAGAGGAGAGGTTTGAGTTTTTGTGCTTTTAGTCTCAAATGTAGGACGTGATATGAGATACAGTAATGCAAGAATAAAACCACTAGTTTAAAAGGTCAATTTAATGTTAGGAAGGCTCATGTATTCCTGTAAGCTTGTCATGAGTTCTTGGAATTCATCTCTCAACTGCAGCCAGTAGGTCTTCAAAGCATTTAATTAAAAAATGGTCTAAGTGCTATCTATCAGGAAATTTGAATGGCAAACATCGCCTCATGAAGAGCAGTATGTACTGCTGTAGGCCATGGAATTCCGGTGTTATCTTGAGTAGTTCAAGCATAATGCAAAGACCAGTACCTCATCAATAATCAGTAAATTAATATTAGAAATTATTTAGTGTTTGTATCTGCTGTAGTTTTATTCTTGAAATGTCTTTGAAATGTTTAAACTCCTCAGGGTTCGCTCTATCTGCAGAGCTTTTGGGATGTGACTTTTATTGTGATCCACCATTGCTTAAAGAGCAGAAAGGATACCATGTTGGTGACTGAGAAGTTGGTTCTTGTCTCTTGGAGTTTGAGGCAGTAACCAGCGGCCTAAAGTAAAGGGTTAAATCATAGGAAGTACTAAGGTCCTAACTAGGTGTCTGTCTTAAGCAAAAATACTTTTCAAAGAGGTGAACTATTATTCCGTAGAGAAAGGCCATTCTTCTCTCAGTGCATGTGGCCAGGTCTACAGGCAATGTTTTATGCTTCAGCTGTATTGCTAACACATTTGAACAGAAGTGAAATCTGGAAAGTTATGCTTTCGTTATAGTGCTAAGCATAAGCTGGTTGGGGTCGAAAGTTTAGTAGATCTCTGATGACCTGCTAAAAAGCCTAACTATTGAAAGGTCTACCAGTCTTAAGTGTTCAGGTGTTGTTTGACTGTATTGCTTGTATGGTCTTGGAGTCTGTGAGGATTTAGTGTATCCAAGCTCTTTGGGAAACCAGAAGAAAACCATCGTGACCTTCCTTCTGTCCTCCATCTCGTTCTCTGCTGATGTTTAGCCCATGTGCTAAAGCATACTAGTCCCACAAAATGATGTACTGTTATGGATACTAGTTACTGCCGGGGCTACATGGTCATATCCTATTCAACTCACTATTCTGATTATCAGTGTTCTGGACAGATATTTTCAGTGTGGTTTTCTTTAAAAAAATTTTTTAGTTATAATCTGTCTTCCTCACCATTCTAGTTACCTGCTTAAATGTGTTCAGGTCCAAGCTGTGCTTTTCCTGGAGATTTCCATATTTTGCCACCTGTAGAGATACACCTGTCACAATGAGAAGTCCTTATACTTAATTTCCACTTTCCAAATTATCTGTTCTCCCATAAATTATTTCCCTGAGTGGGATCATGCTGTCTGACATGAGTGATACTGTTTAACATAAGCAAAACTAGGCATAAGAATCTAAAAGTCTTTGGAGGTTCATTTCCAAGATTATTTTAACATCTTGTTAAATATTCTTACTATTTTTTCCACAAATAGGACTTAAAAAATTAAGACGTGGTATTTGTTAAAATACTAGCCTGGAAATTAAACTGGATTATTGGTTTTGCAATGTTTCTAGAGGACATTTTGAATTGCTTTCCAACAAATCTGTTTTAATTTCTGTTGTGTAATAACATTAGTAACACCAGTGACACAGAGCAGGTGGATTCTCTATGCTCATGGTGATCAAAGTTTCATTTGTACCACTTCTAATGTGATCTCATTTTAATAAAATTACAAATTTCCTGAAAATTATTGGAAATGGAAATCTTCCCATGCATTTCATTACCAAAGGGGTTGCTGTCTTACACGGAAAAGGGTTTTTCCTGAGTGTTTTCAAATCCATTTATGCTTTTCCTTCATAGATTACTTGCTGTCTTCTCGGTTTCCAGTGAGCAGTATGCTGTGACAGAACCCTTTTCTCCAGTTCAGCATGAGATTGATTACTCTGGGTGTTCTGAGCACTGCTTGTGTCTCCAGGCATAAATTCTGTCCTGCATTTTCTCATGCTGCTGCTTTTGGCACTGTGCTGCAGCAGTAAGTAATAGCATGGGGCAGGGCTTGGCATGTCATGCATGCAGCCATATGTCACAACAAATGGCTTTAAAAAGCCACTGATATGATCCACAAGGCAGAATTTTTGCTTCGTGAAATTTCTTCCTGGGAAGGAAATGTGGCCATTGTGTCTGGGCTGAAATACAAAACATAAGGCTACCAGTTGCTGTCATATCTTTTAGGAAATCAGAGGAAAAAATAATGAAGCTTCTTTCTCTTTTTAACAATGGACAACTTTTTGTTTTAGAGTTGTTATTTACAGTGATAACACAGTAAGAAAATAAGATATTGTGGGGAAAAAAATTAGAGGGAAAAGCTTTAAAAATGTTCTTGTTGTTATTGGGTTTGCAAAAGCTTATATAGGAGTGACTCTGTATCTTCTTTGACACTCCACATTTGTAATATAAGGCTCATTAGTACGTCCTTGTCTCTCAGTCAAGCTCTGAATTTGATTAAAATACAAGGCAGCATATGCTTCCCCGGAAAGTGAGAGCTGTTCAGAGAACTTGGTGCAATCCAAGGAAAAGGATTACAATTCCAAGATTTGGGGATCTTCATCTTTTTTGGCTTTTCTATTGAAGAACCATAGTTTGCATGACAGCCAAATATAGTTCTGGTGGTAAGTGTACTCCTTGCTACTTGCATCCTGATTTCAGATGTCCTTCTTAATTCTGTCCTGGGAAGAGCCATTCTGCTGAAAGGTACTAAATGCTGAAATGTCAGACACTCTTGAAACTTTTTTTTTTTAAACCTTTTCTGCATCAGTCTGATGGCTTTAAAGCTTCCTTCCGTTGAAAGGGTGCCTGCCCATTTTGCTGTTCCTTAGCAGGTGTTTGCACTGGTCAGACAAGGAAATCTGGAAATTGTGATCCAGCTTCACTGTTTGTGCTTTCATTTCAATATGCTTAAACCCGAAAGGTAAGTGAGGGAGGGCAGGGGTGAGATATAAGATACCCTGTTGACAGGGAACTGAGCTGTGACACCAGTTCACACTTATATTCCATGGCTGCTGTACTAGCAAAGTGGAGCTAATATACTCCTGACTTCCAGAGGTCTTTTAGAGACGAAGTCCATCAACAGTTGAAAGATTGGAGGTTGTGGTATTAAGGACCATATGTAAGAACTAAGGAGAAAATATTCTTATTTCTACTTATAGAAGGAAAGTGGCGTTAGAAAATTCTGGAATCCTGTATTACCCTCAGAGTTTCAAGCTAGCCTGTGGTAGAGGAAACAGGTGAATGAACGCCTTCAGTGTTATGTTCCAGGGCCTTGATGCTGAAATAGTCCTCCCTCTTTCTTATGCACCCCTCAATTTGGAATCCAGAGAGAAAGAAAAGAAATAATCTCGGCATAGCATGTTGTGACTGAAACAGGTAATTAGGCATTCTATCTCAGCAGAAAAATATATTGACGTCTATTCAAATAAAACCTAGTTCCACCCCAAAAACTGCCTTAAGTCATTGATGGCTGTGGTTTGCTTCAGCTGTGTGACAAAGTGGCTGTCCATTTCTCGTTATAGTGCAGCTGGTACCAGTTTTTCTTTGACTTTTGTTCCGCTAGTTCCATGTGGGGTGGGGTGCATGTTAAGAAAGCTCTAGAGTCAAACATTAATGTGTTTGTATGTGAAGGTTTATAGCTCTGGTAGACAATATAGACACACAAGACAGCCTTCAGTGGAGCTGCACAACAGGCCGTTTAAGGAACCTTCAGCTATCTCTGCTTGAAATCAGATTAAATTGTGTTCTTCCCATGACTAGCCACTTCTTGGGAAGAAAGCTTTGTTAGGGTCTTTGTACTTTGTGCTGTGTGTTCTAGATCACAGCTCAGAAATATCAGTGATTTGGGTGATTACTGAGAAATGAGTTGTTTGCTGGGAAGAGCAGAAGAGTCAGTCTGTGTGATGGTATGTTAAGTCAGCACCTGGCCAAGATAGCTTTATGACTAATCTTGTCATGTTTGGAATTCTGACCTGTGGAGTTTTGATTTTAGAGTAAGGTTAGCAGCTCAAGTACTGTGTACAGTAGTGTCATGCCACTTTAAATAAATATATGAGTTTTCATTCCACAGCTTACTCTCTCTTTCATGCATGTTGTCCAGTGAAGCTAAGATCCCAGGCCCTTTGCTAAAGTTGTAAGGAAAAAATAAAGGAAAAGAACTTAGTGTGATTATCAGTATTCAGTTAAAATTGTTAAATAGTTGGCCAACAAGGGATTTTGAATTTAAGGAGTTTAAAATTAGCTTGAGCATGTATCAGAAATAATGAATAACTACTAGATTTTCTTTTCAGATTATTCACAGTTGCTACCAAGCATCTGTGTTTTCCACATAAACGGGAAGTGCCAGTAGCTGCCAACGTGCAGAATTACTCCCTCTGAATCAAAGAATGGGTTATGTATTGCAGGCTAATAAACAACATCAATTTTACCAACATTTCCTTAGAAGTGAAAGTTTGGGCAGAGAATGATTGTTGCGAGAGAAATGTCTTGTTCTGTTCCACTTCCTTTAAAAGAGGACAAAATTAGTTGGTGCCCTATTTGTATGAACATACTTCTTTTGCAGTTTCCAGGTTTGGTGACGAACAGGCAAGCTAAGTCTGGCTTTGCTGATGAAGGGTTCACTTTTGTGTTTTCAAGATTCATTTCACTCTGACCTTATCTCCTAAAGAATAAACTCCAGCATCCCAAATATGGAAAACGTTGCAGGCCTTTATACGTGGGGATTAAAAATTGGGAAACTGCTTCAATATTATACTTGGGTAAATCATCAGTATTATACTTAGGCAAGACAAAGGAACAGGTACGTTTCTCACTGGCTGTCTTTTAGGCAGTTGTCTGACTGAAGATGAGGAAAAAACCAGAGAGAGAGAGAGAGACTGTGTGTGTGTGTGTGTGTGTGTGTGTTCGGTAAATAAATTGTTTCTGGAAGCGCATAAGGAGATTTGGATGTAAGGTTAATGATTATGGTAGAGCAAAACATCATAGCAAGGGTGTCCAGAAGGGATAAGTGAGCACCCAAATCACCCAGATGTGTGAAGGTAAATCGCTGTCGTACAAAGTTCTTAGTCTTGTTCCCAACAGTGGGTTTTTTTGGTAACTAATCTTTGGACATTTTTCCCTTATTTTTAGCTGCGTGTCAATATAGTGGAAAGTAGGGAATATATTTCAGCTCTTGGTCTGTATGGTAACAGACTAGCAACCGATAAATACCATGAACCTGTGAATTGCTACTGTGGGTGAGGCTAACAAAACGTTTAATGTTAGACAATTGGATCTATCTGGAAACATAGATTTTTTTTTTTCTTGCAATTTTCACAACAGTGTACTTGAAACTATCATTGTATTTGGCTGTCACTGTGCGTTAGAGAGAGAGAACAGACACATTTTCAGCTCTGGTTTTTTTTTTTTATAACTGCACAGTGATTTCATTGCCATCATGCAAGCTAAGCTGGTGCTGTTTGGTTTTGTTCACTGAATAGTGACAGGGCTGCAGCTGCTTATTTTTTAAATTTAACTCTTTCATTGCTGCTAGGACAGAACTCGTCATATCCCATGACGGGAGAGCAAATCTGAATATCTTTTAGTCCAGTAAAACATTATCTTTGCAAAAGATCTTTGCTGTGAATTTTTACTACTGAAGTTAAGTGAAATGAGAGTTCGAAGTCTGATCATAAAGTCAGTCAATCTAAACTCAGAAAAAAGGAATGTGGCAAGAGGCAGGAAGTCCTCTTTTATGGAATTGCCTTTAATATTTCGCTGGTTTTGGCTGGGGTACAGTTAATTTTCTTCACAGTAGCTAGTATGGGGCTGCGTTTTGTATTTGTGCTGAAAACAGCATTGATGATACAGGGATGTTTTAGTTACTGCTGAGCACTGCCTACACAGAGTCAAGGACTTTTCTGCCCCTCACCCCACCCCAGCAGCGAGGGGCTGGGGGGGGCACAAGAAGTTGGGAGTAGACGCAGCTGGGACAGCTGACCCCAGCTGACCCCAGGGATGTCCCACACCACATGGCTCATGCTCAGCATATAAAGCTGGGGAAAGAAGGAGGAAGGGGAAGGGATGTTCGGAGTGATGGCGTTTGTCTTCCCAAGTCACCGTTACGTGTGACGGAGCCCTGCTTTCCTGGGAATGACCGAACACCTGCCTGCCCAAGGGAAGGAGTGAATGAATTCCTTGTTTTGCTTTGCTTTCGTGTGTGGCTTTTGCTTTACTTATTAAGCTGTCTTCATCTCCACCCATGAGTTTTCTCACTTTTACTCTTCTGATTTTCTCCCCCATCCCTCCAGAGCGGTACGAGTGAGTGCTGTGTGGTGCTTAGTTGCTGGCTGGGGTTAAACCACAACAAATATGAAGACCAGTTGACTTTTCATAATTTTTTTTTTTAAGTAGAGGCTTCATCTGAATCACTGCTTTCCCCTCTTTCTCTGTCCAGATTGTTTCATTTGAGAGTGTAGAAAGGAGCTGATGAACTGAGCAACAAGCTCAAATGTGTTTGGGAAACCAAACAGCTTGCGGCTTTTTCCAGAATACCTTCTTAGCTGCATCTGTCAGCAGCAGGCAGAGTGGAATTGCGTAAGGAGAGGAGACTGAAAATAGTGCAAAGCCTCACTCTCACGTACTGCTGGTCATAGGAGCTGGTAGGCCTGATGTTGAGTCCAGCATGTGATACAGGACAGACCTGTAATTTTTTTTTTTCTTGACATCCATTCGTAGTCCTAGGACTTGAGTAGTGTGGTTCTGTTGCAAATAGCATAGTTGTTGCTGCTCTGTGACTTTACTACTAAATATATGTAGCCTTTTTCTCATGTTTTGAGAGGGAACGCCACCATTGCTGTTGGAGGAGCTTCTGTTGCTTTCTAATCACTTACCATTTTTAATCAGTTGATGTTGTTATCATGTGGTACCCCTGTTCACACTTTGTTTGTTCTGTTTATTTCCCCTGTCCTTTGCACTTACTTGCCTCTCCTCATATTCCTATTCTCAGCTCCCTTCGTGGCAAGGGGAAATATGTGTAGAAAAGAGGATTGTCTGCACACTTGGTCTTTGCTTTGGGCCACGAGGGTCCGATATATGATAGTGAGCCTGTCTGGCTCTTGGAACAGTTACTGTAAAAATGTGTGTTGCAGCACACAGAATATGATTTTTGCCTTGGTAAGCCATCTCCCAGGTTGCTACGCTTCTTCCAATATTGATCGTAGTTGTGAAAGGACAGGAAAAAAGGGGTGGGGGGAATGTTTGCTGATGAAAGTGCATCAGACGTGAATTTGTGATGCTACAGCGTATGGAAAAATGATTTTTCAGCATTTGTTTGATTAAATAGCCAAAGAGAGCATTTCTTATTTGTCACTTCCTTGTGAAATGTCTACAATTGAATCAAATGAAACAGAGGAAATAAATTAAATCCTCCTTTTGCTGCTTTTTGCTAGCTTACATATTCAGTTGGGCTCCTCTGAAGTAGCAGAGTACATCTAGAAGTAAAAAGCTGCTGTTTTCTTCCAGAAAACCCTCCCAATTGTATATATCTCTTTCTCATCAAAGAAATTTTCTTTCACTACCTGAATAAGTTTGAAGTTTTCAGCATTTCTGTGAAGATTGCTTGGGAAGAGACAGAACTCTATAAATTGTAGCTAAAAATACAATTTTTATGTAACTGTCATAACAATATTTGGGCTAATTGATTCTCAGTAGAATAACGACATCCAGTATGTAGTGAGAAATATTCATGAAGGAATCTGTGAAAACCAAGATCTGCCTTACTCCCCCAATAAATCAGGAAAATTCATTAGAGTCCTCTACTTAAGGAGAATTAAAAATAAGCTATCATTAGAGATTTTTTCAGTCTGATTTGACGACAGTTGGAATTCCTTTAAGTGTCAGTGAATTTAGATTTGGCAGAACTCCAGTTCCAACAGGGTTTTTCTCTGCATATGCCCTGGGAGAAGGCCAGCGGAATTTAGTGAATATAGATGAAAGGCAGAATTGTAGTACAAGGGGAGAGTAACACGAAAGCTATAGGCACATGTGGGAGAATATAGTGGCTGTCTGTGAAGTTGTTCATTTAGGAAATGGGATGATTGAGACAACTGATAGGTTAACTTCAGAAAAATGGACTTAAGACACTATTAAGTGTCGCTTGGTGTCATGTGTGAAAATTCTAGCGTGTTCCATAGGCTTAACAAACTGAGTGTGGTTTGGCAGCTGCCATACAACTTGCATTCTTTGTGGTTTCCAGTACTGAGTCTGTGCAGAACTTTCTACTTGTTGAAAGTGCAGTGAATGTGGAGATGTGGTAGCTGTTTTAAGCCAGCTTTAGAAGAAGTCATCCACCACATGAAGCCAAAACTTGAAGGACTTGATGGGAGATTTTGGTTTGCAGAACAGAAGAACCCAAAACGTCGGGGTGTTCCAAGGGAGCTACAGAAGTAGGGTATCTCCTTCTTACAGCTTGACCTTATGAATCAGCGAAGTGGTTTGGACCATGCACATCTCCTTGTCTGCTGCCTTACAGGGGCATTTTCCTTCCTTTGCAGCTGTGATTGCTGATAGATAAGGCTAGAAGTGTAGTAGGGGAGATACAGGGTTAAGTGGGAACTTTAAATGAAGGTTGAAGATAATGAGGTTAATTGGCTTTTGTCTGATAGACTGTTTATTTGCTCTGAAAATCAAGTGGATTGCAAGAGCTTGTTTGCTCTCTTGGAAACAAAGTAACGAATCCCCCAAAAGCCTCTTGTTCTGTGAGCTCAAAGACACTTCATTGATTTACTTGATGATGCAACGGGGGATAAAAGCTGGTCTTTTTCTGAAGAACCGAAGTACTTCAGGTTCTTGCTGCAGTCAATGTTAGGAACGCTCCTTAGTTATGAGAACTTGAGCATTTCTGCCCATAGCAAAAATGTCAGACAAGTCTTCATAGGATCCTGCTGGTTTTTGTTACTGCACGTAATGTAGTAGTGGCCAGAGTTGCACTCGCTGCCTTCTGTGCTGACATTGTTCTGTTGTTGTTGCTAACGATGTGGTGCTGTCTCGTTCTGCTGACTGTGTGCCAGACATCTGCTGACTGCGGTTCGGATATTTCACCCACTGAGCTGAAGAGGTTTGGGATCGCTGGAGCATGATCAGGAGCGCTTGACAGCCACAAGGTCTCAGCAGGGGGACTGTGGAATGTAGGCCAAGGCAGACATAAAGCGTGTCATGTTTTAATAGTTTCATTTGCTTATGGCTGCACTGAGGCAGTTGCCTGAACCTGGGCTTTATTTATTTTTACTGTTCTTCAGAGAAACTTTAGTTTGTTAGAATGGTAACGGGCAGCAGGCGCCGTATGTGCAGTGGAGAGGGTAGAGGGCATTCATGTGGAATCAGCTGATCTAAGCTTTTTTTTTTCCAACTGCCGTGTTAAGAGCGTGAGTCTAGCCGCGTTCGACGAGCTTCCACGGCCAGAATACTGGTCGCGCTCAAATGAACTACCACGACTGGACCAATGCACACCACAATTTATTTGAGCAACAGATACACAGATTCTTTGGATTGCCAGCGATAGTGATTGTCTGCAAAAGTATATATACAAATATATAATATAGCAAATATTAATAGCAGATATTAATAGCAGCGCTGATTATAAATAATACAAAATGACTCTATATGGAGATTTCTAACCGCGTGTCCAAATCTTACCCAAAGGCGTCCCGATGGGGGNAGTGGCTCTAATCATACATACCTTTGTTATGATTGGTGCAAAACTTTCTCGCTTTGCTTTTAAAGGCATATACTAGAAAAATTCAATGTGCAAGCTCAGTGAGGGGTGGTCGCACCTTGGAGGCGGGTAACTTTTGGGATGGAGGTGTGCTTTGGTATTATAATGAGGTTTTAATGAGCAAAGTTCATCCACAGGACACGATTTTGCAATTGTACGGTGCTGGCCAGGGCATGGTTCCATGGTTCCATCTCGTTCCCAGACCTGCAGTGATTTATGGAGGAGTTGGGCCGTGGAGCCTTTGCTCCACTCCCTCATCCAATTGTCTTTCTTAGAATTAGTACACTGAGCTCCCTCAGTGTTACTGACATTTAAGATTGCAGGTGGTGTTGCTTAGGGAACGATCGCTGAACTGAGATTCAGCATGTCAACCATATCCCACCCTGAAAGTTAGCTTTTATAAAGTGTGGATATAACTTTAGTCTCAATAATTTCAACCTCAATAATCTTACCCCCAGTAATCATTCCACACCAACCCATCACAGGCGTTTTTGGTATCTGCCTCACTGTTACCTGTCTACTAGTGAGACTTGAAACATAAAGGTTTTATGGTGTGTAACTCCCCTTGAGGAAACCATCTAACTGACAGCCAAATAATCCTTACTTTGCTTGTGGCTTGTCAGAGGAATATCACATCATAGATCATAGAACAGAATCATTTAGATTGGAAAAGACCCTTAAGATCATCAAGTCCAACCATAAAGCTAACACTGCCAACTCCACCACTAAACCATGTCCCTGAGCACCACTTCTACACGTCTTTTAAATACCTCCAGGAAAGGTGACTCAACCACTTCCTTGGGCAGCCTGTTCCAGTGCTTGACAGCCCTTTCATCAGTGAAGAAGTTTTTCCTAATATCCAGTCTAAACCTCCCCTGGTGCAACTTGAGGCCTTTCCCTTTCGTCCTATTGCTTGTACTTGGAAGAAGAGACCAACACCCACCTTGCTACAACCTCCTTTCAGGTAGTTGTAGAGAGCAATGAGGGCTCCCCTGAGCCTCCAGGCTAAACAACCCCAGTTCCCTCAGCTGCTCCTTATAGGACTTGTGCTCCAGACCCTTCCCCAGCTCCGTTGCCCTTCTCTGGACACGCTCCAGCACCTCAATGTCCTTCTTGTCCTGAGGGGCCCAAAACTGAGCCCAGCATTCGAGGGGCGGCTCCCCAGTGCCGAGCACAGGGGCACCATCCCTGCCCTGCTCCTGCTGCCCACACTATCGCTGATACAAGCCAGGATGCCGTTGGCCTCCTTGGCCACCTGGGCACACGCTGGCTCGTGTCCAGCTGGCTGCCAACCAACACCCCCAGGTCCTTCTCTCCTGGGCAGCTTTCCAGCCACTCTGGCCCAAGCCTGGAGCATTGCATGGGGTTGTTATGACCCAAGCACAGGACCCAGCACTGAGCCTTGTCAAGCCTCATGCAGCTGGCCTCAGTCCATCGATCCAGCCTGTCCAGATTCCTCTGTAGAGCCTTCCTGCCCTCAGCAGATCAACATTCCTGACCTTGGTGTCGTCTGCAAACTTACTGAGGGTACACTGGATCCCCTCATCCAAATCATTGATAAAGATATTAAACAGAACTGGCCCCAATACTGAGCCCGGGGGAACACCGCTTCTGACCGGCCGCCAGCTGGATTTAGCTCTGTTCAGCACCAGTCCTTGGGCTTGGCCATCCAGCCAGTTTTTCTTACCCAGTGAAGAGTACACCCTTCCAAGCCATGAGCAGCCAGTTTCTCCAGGCGAGTGCTGTGGAAAATGGTGTCAAAGGCTTTACTAAAGTCTAGGTAAACAATATCCAGAGCCTGTCTCTCATCCACTAAGTGGGTCACCTGGTCATAGAAGGAGATCAGGTTAATCAAGCAGGACCTGCCTTTTGTAAACCCATGCTGACTGGGCCTCATCATCTGGTTGTCCTGTACATGCCACGTGATGGCAGTCAAGATGATCTCCTCCATAACTTTCTTCGGCACTGATGTCAGACTAACAGGCCTGTAGTTCCCTGGATCCTCCTTCCGGCCCTTCTTGTAGATGGGTGTCACATTTGCTAGCCTCCAGTCAGCTGGGACCTCCCCAGTTAGCCTGGGCTGCTGATATATGATTGAAAGTGGCTTGGTGAGCACTTCTGCCATGTCCCTCAGTCCCCTTGAGTGGTTCCCATGCAGCCCCACATGTGGCAAAGCTTCAGACTTCAGTCTTCCAGCCATACTGAATCAGACCAATGGTCAGTTTAACTTGTTTGTGACAAAAGATAATAAGAAGCGCCTAGAAGTGAGTGTAAGAAACATGAATAACAGAATGATAGGGGTTGGAAGGGGGCTCTGGAGATGATCTTGTCCAACCCTCCTGCTTGAGCAGGCACACCGAGAGCAGGGGGCACAGGACCGAGTCCAGGCGGGTTTTGAATGTCTCCAGAGAAGGAGACTCCACAGCCTCTCTGGGCAGCCTGTTCCAGTGCTCTGGCACACCCTCACAGGAAAGAAGTTTTTCCTCATATTCAGATGGAACTTTCTGTGTTCCAACTTGTGCCCGTTGCCCCTCGTCCTGTTGTTGGGCACCACTGAAAAGAGTCCGGCCCCGTCCTCTTGACACCCACCCTTTAGATACTGAAAAGCATTGATAAGATCTGTCCCTCCCAGTCTTCTCTTCTCCAGGCTGAACAAACCCAGGTCTCTCAGCCTTTCCTCATAAGGGAGATGCTCCAGGCCCCTGACCGTCTCCGTGGCTCTCTGCTGGACTCTCTCCAGCAGTTCCCTGTCCTTCTTGACCTGGGGGGCCCAGAGCTGGACGCAGCACTCCAGATGTGGCCTCACTAGGGTGGAGTAGAGGGGGAGGATAACCTCCCTCGACCTGCCGGCCACGCTCCTTTGGATGCACCCCAGGGCACCGTTGCCCTTCTTGCCCACACGGGCACGTCGCTGGCTCATGGTCACCCTGCTGCCCATCAGCACTACCGGGGCCTTCCCAGCAGAGCCCCTTTCCAGCAGGTCAGCCCCAGCCTGTCCTGGTGCGGGGGGTTGTTCCTCCCCAGGGGCAGGACCCTGCACTTGCTCTTGCTGAATTCCATGAGGTTCCCCTGGGCCCAGCTCTCCAGCCTGTCTGGGTCTCGCTGGACGGCAGCACAGCCTTCCAGCGTATCAGCCGCTCCTCCCAGCTCGGTGTCGTCAGCGAACTTGCTGAGGGTGCGCTCTGTCCCTTCGCCCAGGTCACTGATGAACGTGTTGAACAGGACTGGCCCCAGCACGGAGCCCTGGGGAACACGGCTAGTTATGGGCCTCCAGCCAGACTCTGCCCCGTTGATCACAACCCTCTGAGCTCTGTTCAACCAGTTCTCTATCCACCTCCCTGTTCTCTCATCTAACCCACACTTCCTAAGCTTGTCTGTGAAGTTGTTATGGGAGACAGTGTCGAACGCCTTACTGAAGTCGAGGTAAACAACATCCACTGCTCTCCCTTCATCTACCCAGCCAGTCATGCCATCACAGAAGGCTACTGGGTTGGTCAGGCATGATCTCCCCTTGGAGAATCCACGTTGACTACTTCTGATAACCTTCTTGTCTTCTACATGCCTGGAGATGACCTCCAGGATGAACTCTTCCATCACCTTTCTGGGGATGGAGGTGAGACTGACTGGCCTGTAGTTTCCTGGCTCCTCCTTCTTGCCCTTTTTGAAGACCGGAGTGACATTTGCTTTCTACCAGTCCTCGGGCACCTCTCCTGTCCTCCATGACATTTCAAAGATGATGGAGAGTGGCTTGGCAAGAACATCTGCCAGCTCCCTCAGCACTCGTGTGTGCATCCCGTGGGGCCCATGGATTTGTGAGGATCCAGTTTGTCTAGGTGATCTCTAACCCAGTCCTCTTCAACCAAGGGGAAGTCCTTTTTTCTCCAGATTTTTTCTCTCCTCTGGGGGCTGAGATGACTGAGGGCCAGCCTTAGCAGTAAAGACTGAAGCAAAGAAGGCATTCAGAACTCTGCCTTCTCTGCATCCTGCATCACCCAGTGGCGGGACCACAGTTTCCTCAGTCTTCCATTTACTGCTGATGTATTTGAAGAAGCCCTTCTTGTCATCCTTGATATCCCTCACCGGATTTAGTTCCAAGTGGGCCTTGGCCTTCCTCATTGCATCTCTGCATACCCTGACAACATTCCTGTATTCCTCCCAAGTTGCTGGTCCCGTTGCCAGTCCCTTTTTCCACATACTGTAAACTGCCTTCTTCCATTTGAGTTTCTCTAGAAGCTCTTTGGTCATCCATGTGCATCTCCTGGCTCCTTTGCTTGACTTCTTCCTCCTAGGGATGCACTGATCTTAGGCTTGGAGGAAGTGGTCCTTGAATACTGAAGTAATGAAATGATACTTTCTCTGATTACTTTCCAAGCTTCCAGTAAACTGCAATTCAGGCATTTCTTGCAGTTCTTTGTAACATATAAATAGGCAAATATTTGTTAAGAATGTCATAACAATAGTTTATTCTGCCTCAAGCCACAAAAATTAATGTTGCATTCTTGAAAGTGATTTTTCAACCCTATTAAATCAAGGGATAGGCAAAGTCTGTATTGCTTTTATTCATTTCACCATGGCTAGGATGATTTAGGAGTTATGAAGACAGACCAATGCTTTTTCGTCTTTCTCCATTATCAGTAATATGCATGTATTTTGCATTAACTTTAAACCCAAACAAACCAAAAAAACACCCACTTCAAAATTAAACTACCATGGGCAAGTTGTAACTGGTATGTGTTAAAAAAGGACGGAGTTTTAAGGATTGCCCTGATATTGCGCTCTTAGAGAAGAGTCATAAAGAAAAGCACTTTATTTGTATGCTAAACCAAGCGTTCTTTTAATATCATTGTTAAAATTTTTCAGGGAAATTCAGATGCATGTAAGTGGTAATCTCTGTTATTTGTAATATAATGTATTCAGTACGTTATACAACTGGGTGAAACTTTTCTGTCTTAAATTTGCTGAAAATTATTAGGTTACAGCTGCATATCATGACTTGCATATGGAAAATCCCAGTAACAGTGTTGCATTAATAAGGGAGGATTTTTTTTGGTACTGAAGTTGCATGGTTTTGTTGATCTTTAAATATGAAGGAAAAAGATTGCTCTTTTTCATTTTGGAATGTCATATTCATCATGGAAATTAAGTGGCTGCACATTTCTTTCAGTCAACAGATTAACCTAGATAGTGTCTTGTTAATGTCACAAACTGGGAAGAGGAATTGCTGGTTTTAATACATCAGTGACACCATGAGAATATATAATATTTTTAGCCATGTTTACCTTCCTTCTAAGTTATTGTCTGTAGGTCAAATGTCATTTTTTTTTTTTAAATTGAGGGAAATGCTATGGTAAATAGCAAAAATGATGTGTCAGATGAGTATATAGCAACCAGAAAAAATAATGCCAAAATACTTCTTTTGAAGCTGCTGTGAAAATAAGGGTGTAGTAAGACAGTGCAAATACTGCCTCAACCCTAATTATTGCTAAGAATCATTAACCGCGGGGTTGTCTTGTTATCCATGACTGAATTCTTTGCAACCTGTAAAATACTAATGCTCAGTTCTCAAGCACAAGTTTTGTAAAGGGTCCAAGTTTTTGAACCAAAACCAGGAATTGTGAAATAGGAAACCAAGTTCCAAAGCCAACGTCCCTATTTCCAAGCAAAAGCCCTTATCTCAGGACTGGTTTATATATGGAGAACGTCACTCTTGAGCAAAATCCAGCATTGTGAGAGAACACATTACACGTAAGTCAAAGTAAACAGTGAAATAACATATAGCGATACGATGCTGTTGTTACGGTAAAACAACTGATACATCATCCTGAATAAAAGTTAGCCTAAGCTCCTCAGTTGTAGGGAAGAGAGTAACCTACAGTGAAAAGCATTACATTTTACTCCAACCACCGATCTTTTTCCCATGATAAAAAGCAGAAGCAGTTATGCTCCTGCAGCTTATCAGTAGGTATAAAAGTGGTGACCAGGAAGGAAGAGAGGACAAAACCCGAAGTTTACATCTCAGTTTTATTTTCTACTCACTGTGGATGTAAGAGGTTAAATGGCAAAAAGTTATTTTAAAATACAAGTGATACATCATTAAGAATTAAGAGATCTTGTTAACATAATGAGCAGTTTCTACAGTTCCTTATATTACAAATGGGCATGCCGCAATATGCGTGATATCATTTAACAAAGATGCTGTCATTAATAATTATTTCTCTCAGCTGAAAAAAATTGTGCTTTGCAAACAGCATCATATATTCATACATTCCTCTTGTTGATGAGACGTTTTACGGCAAGCGTGACACCTTGTTACAGAGTCTGTGGATCTTGCGCTCTTGGGAAGCGAGGTTGGATATTCAGAGGCAAGACACAGATCTTGCATCTTACGTCCAGTCTCTCTCTGCCATACCAGATAATATTTATGCAGTTAGCTTTGACTAAAGAGTCCAGCTCATTTATGGGGCATCATGGAAAAGAATTTTTTCAACATCATGCATGTAATTAAAGGGAAGCAGTGGCTTTTGTTGCATGAATCCTGTATTGGTAATGTCAAAGGGCATGGAATGATTGTATGTAAACCTCAAGTAAACAGGCATAAGGCATTTGGATCAGCAAAAGCTGAAGCTCTTCAGGTTTTCTTACTGAAAAGCCTTTTTATGAAAGATGAAGACAGATGTTTTTGATAGATAGGTGACCTGCTGGACATGTCTTACTTAAACCTGATAAAACTTTTTTTTTGAGGGAGAGAGAGGGAAAGGAGGGAGAGGAGGGGATAATTAACCTAGCAAATAACCTGATAACAATTGGAAAATGGATTCTGGAAACAGACTGTCCTTTTGGGGGTTGAGATTCTGTCACGGTTCTGTTAACGTCACAGTAAATGTTGTGAACCCGCTGGGTGCATTAAACAATGTAAGTACAAAGAAGATTGTCCCCTCAGAAGAAGAAACAGCACTATCTGACAAAGAGCAGTGACAAATGCTACTGTGATTTTGAAGGCATTTTGTTTGTAGGAAAGTAACTGCAGAATCTTGAAAACCATTCTGCTGACTTCACGAAGTAAATTACAAGGGGAGTCTGTGCCTTGTGTTACTGATGCTAAAGAATCATGGGCTTGCCCTGATATATCTGAATAGAGAGGCCATCTGTCAAGGGCATACCTTCTCAAGAATCAACTGAAAGGAAACAAATTGCAAGGGTATCTTGTGTATGCTGCAAATAGTAATGACAGTCTGTAGTCTCTTACATGGCTTCTAACACTGAGGAAGAATTGTTAATAATTAAAAAAACCAAAACCACAAACAAACAAACAAAAATCCCAAAAACTTACTGAGATGAAACATTGTGAGCACTCTTATATGGAAATAATGCCTGAATGAAATACAAAAATCGACAATGAACTTTTAGCATTGTGGACTTCGGTAAACGACAGGGAGAAATAGAACTCCTACCAAGCTAAAGAAGGAAATACTTTATTTTTACCTTCCTCCTCCTGAGATGGGTGCAAATATTAAGTCTACAGTTTGGAAAGCAAAGTTCTGACAAACTATGTAATATAAGAATAGGGAACTTTGATATTCCTTTTGCTGCTCAGATGCTTCAAGCCCAGTTAAAGAATGCTGCCTGATTCCAGGGATATTTATGACTCACAGGTCGCAGCTGGAGGTAGGCAGCATCTAATTCTCTGAGAGGCAGAGCTGAAGCCTCACTCCTTGTTGTTTTCAGCCTATTACCTTTAGTGATTCTTTATTCAATATATAGATATTTGTTGATTCCGTTCTGGCATACCAATTTGTCCACCAGTGCTCTGGATTCCACTGGTTGGCCAGATGTCTAAAAGTTACCTGTTGTCATACCCCAGTCTTTCCATGTTCCTGTCTCATTGTCTCCCAAGGCATGCTAGCATACTGAGGCACACAATAAATACTTACGTGTACAGGTGTGAACACAGGAGGTGTTAATGAATGTAAATTGCGAACCCAATCCCAGATTGTCACCTGGTTTGCCATCTAAGGCTGTCTCATCATCTTATGCTGTATTTCTCAAAACAAGACTTGGCTGAAGCCATGCTGTCTCGGAGTTCCTCCTTCTTGCCAGCCATTGACTTTTTACAGCCATTTGAATTTTTCTGAACTGTAGCAGCTGAATTTGTTGAAGCTGGAGATATCTCAAAATCCGTGTGGACGCTGAGTCCTGATTCCTCTGTGTAAGTGTGAGAGACTTGAATATGAATCAGAGCTTAATGCATCGGCTGCGTGAACTAGTGCTGGAATGCAGCCCAGTCTTACAGAGGACTGACTGGATGATGGTGCCTGGTAGACATTTTACAGTATGCTGGTCTGTCTGGAGTGTTGGTGCGGAGAAAGTGGTGCTACCTGGCAGTTGTTGATATTCTGTGTATATGGTGAGAGCACGTATTAGGGAGGGAAAGGCGGTTTCATAAGACTGATTTGTTGCCATTGAGACTCATTTATCACATCTTTCTACGAGAGAGTCGTATGCAGGTGTTTGCAGGTCATTGTGGGAGAGATCATAAGTATGCAGCCAGTCTTCAAAGGAAAAGAAAACATGGTCATAAGTCTTCCTAGTGGCAGGAATCTACATACTCAGCTGTGGCTGACATTTTTTGGGAGTGTAATATAAAGACTAAAGCTCCGTTTAGCTCAATATCCTATCTCCAACAGAGGCCAACAGTGGAAGCCTAGGGAAAAGTATGAGGAGAGCTGAAAATAATTTTTTTTTTTCCCATGAATTTGTCCAAGGGAGGGTTTTTTGTGTGTGTCCATATATAAACACTTAGGGTAGAATCTTCTGCCAGTGAGTCCCACAGTGTAGCTCTGCCTGGTGCAAAGAATGTGCAATGCTCTTACTGAATCCGCCTCCTGATATTCAAAGATTCCATGCTCTTTGGCTTTTGTGTTAGGAAAGTCAATGAGTAATTGTTCTCTGGCGTTCATCTGCAGGCTTACAGTCCGTTTTGGAAGCTATTCATGTATTTCTTCATGATTTTCCATTGACCTTTGTGTCTTTCCCAGTTCTGCTATGTCCATTTTCAGATACGTTGGTAAAAACTCCTAAAAAGTGACATAGTCTTTTTTTTTCCTGTTCTCAATTCCTTTCATAACAATTCCTAACCTTCTACTTGCCTTTTAGACTGCTGCTAAGCAAACAGACATGATTTGTTCATAAAACTATCTGCAGCTAACTCCCAAATCTTTTTCCTGAGGGATAATAGTCACTATGGAGCTTGCTAATATGTATAAAACATATGTAAACTTAAGTAACTTTTTACATTGTGTTACACTTTACAGTGAAATATGTCAGCCTTTTTATCACTTGTTTATGAAACACTATCCTGCAATTCTTGTTAGCTTTTATTTTTATGTGTTTTTTATTTTTTACAACTGTCAGTAGCTGACTGCTGAATCACTATGACCAGTTACCTTACATTTCACTCTTTTGCAGATTATGAATAGTTTGAACAGTACAAGCCCTAATCCAAATCCTTTACAACTTGTTAGTGACCACTCTCCATTGAGACAACTGGGTAGTTTCTGGAAAAAGTTTTGATGTGAGATGATGTTAAAACTTGTTTAGAGAACTTTGTTGGCTGGGTTTCCCTTATCTGCATGCTTTTGGCTTCCTCAAAAAACATGCTAGTTTTGGGCGTTTTTTTATAAGACATGTTCTACATATTCCTGCCCCAGTCTATCATATGAGTGCATATTAAGTAGTTTTGCACTGTGCCTAACATGGGAATGGCAGTACTGGATCAGACCTAAGGGTTACTTAGCTCAGTATCCTGCCTCTGATGTCAGGGTTAGGAAAGAGTATGGAAATAGGGCAGGTGCACAGTGATATTTCCCTGGTAGTCTCTTTCCAGACTCCAGAGCTGGAGCTTTCTAAGACAGAAATATTATCTTTGTCTTTAACAACTCTTAATATGTTGTGCTCCTGTGAATTCTGTCCTTGAGTCCTTTCACGTTTCTAGTGTCCTTAATGTGCTATGGAAAAGGGTTTTACTGCTCACCTAGTAATAGGTTGCCTGATTATTAATGTCAGACATTGTAATCTGTGATCACTTGCATCACCTTGCAAAGCTTAAAAAAAAAATGAGTGTAGCCTTTTCCGTCTTCCATTTCTTTGGAAGTGGGAGATTACACACAAAGTCATGGTTTTAGCTGGGATAGAGTTAATTTTCTTCGCTGTAGCTGGTTTAGTGCTGAGTTTTGGACTTAGTATGGAAATAATGTTGATAACACAATAATGTTCTAGTCGTTGCTAGGTGGTGCTTACACTAGTCAAGGACTTTTCCAGCTTCCCGTGCTCTGCGAGGTGCACAAGAAGCCGGGACGGGAGGGGGCACAGCCAAGACAGCTGATCCAAACTGGCCAAAGGGTATTTCATATTATGTGACATCATGCCCGGTGTATTAACTGTGGGGAACTGGCTGTGGGAGCAGCAATTGCGGCTCGGGTACTGGCGGTGTCGGTCGGCGGGTGGTGAGCGGTTGCAGCACTTGTTATTTTCCTTCTCCCCCCGTTTCATTTCTCTCTCTCATTATTTTCATTTTTATTATATTATAATAATCATGATTATTATCATTACCATTACTACTATTACTATTTTATTTTAATTATTAAACTGTTCTTATCTCAACCCACGAGTTTTCTTGCTTTTGCTCTTCCGATTCTCTCCCCCATCTCACTGGGGTGGGGTGAGTGTGCAAGCAGCTGTGTGGTGCTTGGCTGCTGACTGGGGCTAAACCATGACACAGGTGATAGTACATCTGTTCCCTACTTCCATTTCTCTTTGGGTCAGTAGCATCCAGTGCTGGAGAATTGCTGCTGTTCAGGCTTTTTCTCCTATAATGTCATGTCATTGTGCTTCAGCTTGAGAAGAGACCCTATGACGTGTCGCTCTGAAGACGGATCCTGAGGTGAAAAGCTATAAAAATCCTCTACGATGAAGATGGACTCAAAATAATGTATTTTGTTCTGCTGTGGTCTTATGTTTTCTGAAGGTTTCCATGAATTTCTAATGGGTTTTTGGCTTCTGACGTGTTTGAAAAAGGATACCTTAGCTTTTATGCGTGGGGACTACGTTGGTCGTCACACGTGTTCTAGCCTCTCATATTATGTTTTTACCTTTAACCTGCTAGAGTTTGTTCCTTCTCTTTTTTCTCATATGAATGTTGATTCAACTTTCTGAAGGATTATTCCTTATTACTAATAGCCTCCTTCACCTGCTTGACAGTGCAAGTGTTTTGGGGACAAGGTGGGCTTGGATAGAAGTGCCTACTCCCACCAGAAAAGTTCTGGTTGCTCCTGGATGATCAAACAACTGACAACTGTAATTTTTAAAGAGATACCGGAGCCAACATAGTTTGGAGCTGCTTGCAAGTAACTCTATCCAACAGGACAGAAAAAGACAAGGCACCATGCCTTGTGGACTATTTGGCATCTTTTTCTCTAAGTACTTGTGATAGTCTTCCCATACTTTGCCTGTGATAGCAGTAAAGTAATAAGCTTTTAGCAGGAATAAAGTCACACTTGCAGTATATGTTACTAGGCATGCACTGTTGTCTTTGCTAGCCTAGTTCACTGTAGACAGGTAAACCTGATTGTTAACCATTTAGAGAATAGTTTTGTCTTTCACGCCTCTGATAGCAAATTAAGTCTTTAGGAACTGCATTCTCCTGGTGTAGATTGCCTAATCTTGACTGGGTCTTTAGAATTTTTATCTTTATTACTTTCTTTTGTTTTGTCTATGTTTCTTTTAACTGCCTGGTTGGTATGTTTGTAAACTAGATTCTAGCTTAGGGCGTACATTGCATATACTTCCTAGTGTTCTGCCTCTGTCAGGGAATTTGTGTCTCAATTAAAGTGGAATGTAAGCTGCTAAATAAGAACATTAGTTTGAAAGTTAGGCATGTATGGTACTGAATAATATGTTACAGCCATATACCTTGCTTAAAGCAATGTGGAGGTGTTAATCCCATTGAAAAGTTCCCATCCCACCCACCAAACTAAACGAATTAGATATACTGTCAAAGAAAAATGCAAAATGAATGATGGATTGTTCGTGCCAGTGCTTTTAATTATGTATTACAGTGGTTTTAAACAGATAAAATTATTCTCAGAGTTAGTTTCTCTCTGTTTACTAAGGGTAGGGCATAAAGGCATTTTCAAAGTAGCTCATATATTAAAGGACCCAAGTGGCTCGACAAGCTCCAGGTTTAATTTCATGATTCTGTTGCTTTCAGGAGATTGCTCCTCAGTGCCATCTATTCAGTTAAAGATGGCAAATGAGTTGAGCACCATTGTTCAGAATTGCATTATAGAAACCATGGGGCAGTTTATCACTTTGGGGCAGTTGCCCCCAGTGCAGAATAACAAACTGTAGGTGATGAGCCTGCCTTTGAGAAGTAAGCTGCCACCTCCACTGTGCAATCATCAGTAGCTCAGGAGAGCAGCTTTTGGTAAGCTTTGTGTGTTGTTGCTCCCAACGGATTTCCTTAAAGACCCAGGCATAGTGAGAAAGTTGAAAGCAATATTAGAAAATGTCATGTTCTTGATAAAGACGTCCTAATGAATATTCTTTTATTAATTCTCAGGATTTGAAAACAGACCCTTCTGTCTTCATTGCTCGTTAACTGAGGTTTTTGCTGTCATTGATTTTGATGTCATTGAATTTGTATAGTGAAATAGATACCACATTCCACATGTATAAAGTAAAGCTCTGTTTTGCATTGAAATTGCTATCTATGAAGAAATGATAGGATAACATTAATAACAGCTCTGAGAAGAAAAAGCTGCGTTTAGGATCTCTTTAATACTACGAGATCCTTTTTCTTTAGGGAGAAAATCACATCAGTTTTTATGTGGTGCGCTGATTTAACAGGTATTTTGATTTATTTAGCTGCACTGAATTCTAAATGGATCGATCACTAAAATCACACACACAACTGTATAATTTTATTAAACAGCATTGTGTTATTATGCTATGAAGCTATAACTATGTTAAGATGTGTTCTTATTTTCTTTTACAGTCGACAGGGCATATGACAATAAAGAGAAGCACATGAATCCGTGACAACCTTTATGAGTTTAAAATACAAAAAAAATAGTTGTGGATTTATTTTGACATTCAGGTAATTTTGAAAGATCACGTCAGCTTCTCCCCCCCCTCCTAACGAGAGAGCGCGAATGAGTTCTGTTAATACTATGCTTTCTAGCTGAGGTGAATTCTGTAAGTGAAATTCTATGAAACCTTGATCAGCCTTTTGGATTTGGAAGTTGATGGTACGTCAGATACTTACACTATTGTTCTATGGCAATAAAAATGGGATTTGTGTACTCAGGAGTTGATTTTATTATTCTTCATATGTGAACTGGCATTGTTCATAATGATGTGGTGAAACTCTGGAAAAGTGTTATTTTCAAAATGTGGATTAGTAGTTTATTTTGTAATATTCATGGCAGGGGAAGCAGGTGCATGAAGATACATCTTGGGGAAAAATCCCCTAATTACAGGTGAGAAGCTCCCGCATTGCTATTTTCAATACGTAATGCAAGCTTTTACAGTTTGGCCTGAGGTAGACTCGTACCTCAGTGTTCCTATGGCCTGCTGCTTGTGCTTTTAAAAATGACAGCTTAACTCCATTCCAAAAGCGCTATACATTTTACTTCAGCAGACTTTCTAGGTTGCTAAAAATTATTGAAGAATAAAATAAAGCTACCATCAAAATGAAGCAACAGCCTTACGTTTAATGTGAAGTCTAGACAGGTTTGCAGCAGAATATTTTCCATTTTCCATTTTAACCGTGCAGTGATCTGGGCACTGAGAAGCTGCCAGTGTGATTCAAGGCTGAAACAGAATTTATGTCTTTTATTAAAATTCTTGATCTTGTGGAAGGGAACTTTACTGCAACTCCAGTGCATATGTCTGTAGGGATTTATGATTTTATTTAATACACAAAGAGAAAAGAGGGAGGGAGAATTCATAATGGGCTTCCTACAGATTAGGAATCCTTGTAGTCTAGGTAAAAGGATGGTCTGCTCCTTCATTTTATTTTCATCTCAGAATCTCAAATGAGTAACTGTTATGACCATGATTAAAGAAATAAACTTGGTGCACGTTCTCAGCTTGTGTGGGCCAAATAATTGTGAAAGCCTTGTACTTAAATGAGGCCAGGAGAATCATCAGAACACCTAAGCAGAAATTTTGTGCTGCTTCAATCCTTGAATGAAGTGGTAGCAGGTAGTGCCTAACACGAGTTCCTCCTCTCTCAGATCTTGAATGTTTTGGCATCAAACCTTTTGTGCGGCCAGGGTCACTATGCTGTTGGGGTACCTGAACTTGTCTGTTTCTGTTGGTTCTGTGCCTCCCTCCCCACGGTAGCTGACTGTTGGTAGCAGGCTTCCGATGGAGCGGGGGCTTCCAGTGGAGTGGAGGCTAACAGCTGCTGCCACTGCTGCGTCACTGAATGTGGTCGTCAAATATTGTTTGGCCAGTGGGTCAGTGAATGCTTTCTGTGTTGATCACAATTCTGGAACATCAGTAAAGAAGCATCCTTCTCATTGTATGAGCGGAAACCCTGTGTGAGTTTGGCATTTCTGGCATGCAGGAGGGCAACCTGCATGTGTGATTCAACTCGGCTGTTGTTTTACAAGGGTTCACAGGCTTGGAAATGGTCCTTATTAATGCATGTCAACACCAATGAGCTGGCAGTCATTTTAATTATGCTGCATTGAGGTGCTTATTATGAGTAAATAGCAAACCTCTCCAGGAACTATAATTAGCTTTTGCACTATAATCAGTAAAGAAGGCCTTTAATTTCCAAAGCATGCAATAATTTTATTTTATTCATGCAAATCATGCTTTCTGGAGCCAAATAATTTTGCTACATTCATCTTGTGACTACTTCCTCCACCATGGACACATTTACATGCCAGTTACTGCACCGCCTCCCTGTGGATGGCAGTGCTTCAGGCTTTAGTTAATGTTTAATTCCATTACATTTTTGAGCTCACTGTGAGTGTGTCTGCAGTCTCTCTGCCTGGGTATGTTGATCCAGTGCCAAACTCTTTGCAGCTCGTGGCTTAGTGACACTGCTTTGTCAAACTCCTAGCCCATTTTTGAGAAAATGACCCATGTCCTAGATGCCTTTACATTTTATGACCAGAGACAAGTTCTCTTTATTGGTCTTTGTCCAGTTCTTCTCAGTCATCCCTATCTGAATTAGAGCTCCTGTCTGTTCTGTCACTCTGGGACTGTTCTTTACCACCAGCAGATGAAGAGCACCCATGGCATTTTCCTTTAGGCCTAGAAGCTAGCTCTGCACCCTCATGAGAAATGGTTACTGTCAGTGCCATATTCTGGGAGGTTTGTTCTTCTCTGAGGCACCAGGCATGTTTTGCCCATAACATAGGATACACATGCTAATAACTGCTGCTTAAGTGTAACATACCTGATCACTGAGATCATGCGTTACTGCTAGACTAGCACACTACTTTGTAGTGTCCAGAAGAACGATGTGTTTGTGTGGGTGAGCAGGGCAAATAATGATGGCATATCCATCTCTTGAGGTACTCGCTGCCAGATAAAGAAGATTTAAAAAATCTTTATCACACTTCATTTGTTGTAAAAGACAGTTTTGGAGGAAATTGGACAAAAGTATTGATCTTACATTAGTACTATTGGAAAACTTATCCAAGTACGTGGTGTTCCTGTCTCCTGAGCCCTTCTTTAGCATCTGCAGACACTCTTCCAAAGGACAAGTCGATTGGCTTAGTTAATCCTGTTTGTTATGCCAACTTCTCAACAGTGGTGTCTTGAGGAGCTAATAAATGGAAATGCAACAATTATTAAAAACCTTACCAATATTTTACCCCACTCCTCAAAAAAGGAACAAAGACCCAACACTGTGAAGTTAGATTCATTGGAGATTTTTTTTTTCATCCTTGAGCTTACATTTAATTTGAATGCCTAGCTTTGGTGTAGACAACTACTTGACAGGGTTTCCTAATTGTATTGGCTTTGTGTGGCAAAGTTTTGGTAGTGAGGGGGGCTGCAGGGGTGACTTCTGTGAGAAGATACCAGAAGCTTCCCCTATGTCTGATAGAGCTGGTGCCAGCTGGCTCTAAGACAGACCCGCCGCTGGCCAAGGCTGAGCCCATCAGTGACGGTGGTAGCGCCTCTGTGATAACATATTTAAGAAGGGGAAAAAACGAATGCGCAACAGCAGCCAGAAGAGAGGAGTGAGAATACATGAGAGAAACAGCCCTGCAGACACTGAGGCCAGTGAAGGAGGCGCTCCAGGTGCGGGAGCAGAGATTCCCCTGCAGCCCCTGGTAAAGCCTGGGGTGAAGCAGGCTGTCCCCATGTGGCCCACGGAGGACCCCACGCCGGAGCAGGTGGACGTGCCTGAAGGAGGCTGTGACCCCATGGAGAGCCTGTGCTGGAGCAGACTCCTGGCAGAACCTGAGACACTGTGGAGAGGAGCCCACGACGGAGCAGTTCATGAAGAACTGCAGCCCGTGGGAAGGACCCACGCTGGAGAAGTTCATGGAGGACTGTCTCTCGTGGGTGGGAGCCCATGCTGGAGCAGGGGAAGAGTGTGAGGAGGAAGGCGCAGCGGAGACAACGTGTGATGGACTGACCACAACCCCCATTCCCTGTCCCCCTGTGTGCTCGGGGGAGGAAGAGGTAGAGAAATCGGGAGTGAAGTTGAGCCTGGGAAGAGGGGTAGGGGTAGAGGAAAGATGTTTTAGGATTTGTTTTTATTTCTCATTGCCCTACTCTGATTTGATTGGTATATAATTAAAGCAATTTCCCCAAGTCAAGTCTGGTTTGCCCGTGATGGTAATTGCTGAGTGATCTCTCTCTGTCCTTATCTCGACCCATAAGCCTTTTGTTATATTTTCTCTCCCTTGTCCAGCTGAGGAGGGGGAGTGATAGAGCGGCTTTGTGGGCACCTGGCATCCATCCAAGGTTAACTGATCACACTAATCCAGAGAGATTTACTAGACTGGAGTACTTTTTATGTTAACAGTGTTCAGATTTTTATCTACTTATTTTCTGATTGTAGTAAATGAATGCATGCCCACATGCATGTGCCCTGTCTTCCCCCCTTGCCCTCCACTCAGGTGTACAAATGTTTCTGGTTTGTGGAGCTTCCCAAATTCTGCCACTTACATCTGGGCTTGGTAGAAATTTACTCCAGTTTTGCCAGCTGAGGTAATACGTTTTAAGGCTTCCTGTGCCACGCTGGTATGCCGGAGCCATCATACAAATGAGAAGATGACAATATGTGCTCTCTGAATCATCCAAACCTAGTTTTTCTATTCTCATTTTTCATTCTGTCGGCATCTTAATTTAGGACTTAATGTTGGAAATGTTTATGTCTGAGTAACTTCCTCTAGGAGGTGTGCTTATGTAGGTGTATTTGACCACGTGCCTGGTGTCAGTATGGGATCTTTTAACCAGAGATGTAGCCCTGGCCCATATCTGGTGTTCATGCTAGTCCTTGGTCAATTCTTATGCTCTTTTGTATGTTCATCTAACAAATCTTACCTTATGGTTTCTTTGGGCATAACCTAAAAGAGTCAAGGAATGGGGGCAGGCTGTGTGTATATAGATGTATGTGGAAAGCAGCTCTTTCAGGGATCTCCTAACTACAAGGAGAACACATCCAGAACTACAGTCTTTTTCATGTCACGTTTCTTCACCTGACTACATCACAGGAAAAAATGTGAAATCTTGATCCCTCCGCAACTACTTCAGTTGTTAAGTACTGCTGTGGGTCTGAACTCAAAATACTTTCTGTCCTCCTCAGACTTGGGCAGAGCAGTCCCACCTGGGCTTTATAAGAATTGCACGAGGTTGAACAGGATAATCCTTACCATACCATATTGTCATCTTTGCCATTCACCAGTCACTTAAAGCTCCCAAACACCACTGAGTTTTAAAGGATTCACAGAATCATTTAGGTTGGGAGAGTCATCTTGAGATCATCTAGCCCAACCTCTTGCTCAAGCAGGGTCACCTAGAGCAGGTTGCCCAGGAACTGTGTTCAGTCAGGTTTTGAGTATCTCTGCAGATGCAGACTCCACAGCCTTTCTGGACAACCTGTTCCAGTCTTTGACCACTAACAGAGACAAACGCAGAGGTTCAAAACTCTGTACTTTAACCATCCTTGGCTTTGAACTTCCTATTCTTGCTAACCTGTGTAATACCAGAGCTTGTCTGGCATTTTTCCTTCCCTCTTTAATCTTTTCTTCTGATTCTCTCCCCCATTCCTGCCTGGGGTGGGGAGTGAGCGAGCGACTGGGTTGGGGGCTGACCTGCCACCTGCGGTCAACCCACTGCACAGCATCTTCTAATTTCCATTCTTGGACCTGTTGTGACACTGAAGAGGCAACATGTGGCTTCTTCAAAGAGGAATCTCAGGGGGAGAAGCATCTTGGTCTTGCACATGCCCTACAAATGATGTGTTTCTAAACGCTAGTAAGAATCATGACATTATAAAACATTGTTGTGCACCAACCACTTATGTCAACCTAACGTTTCTTCAGTATGTTTAAAAAGTCCATACTGACACCTTGATTTGTATGGGGGTTTTCCACATTGCTTTAAGCCTCTCTGCTTCCCACATATTTACTTTAATTTTTACCCTAATACAGTTGAGCAGTTTTTTGTGTTGCAAATTATATATTTTAGACTCAGAAATAATAATATTTTTACAAAGATAATTATGTATAGTTTAAGAAAGAAATGTACCTTTTGAAACAAGGTGTTTGGGGTTTGTTTGGCTGGTTGGTTTGAGGTTTTGGTTTTTTGTTTTTTCCTTCCTCTCCATGTCACCAGTTTTCTGCAACCCATTAGGTGTTAGGGTCTTGGTCCGCTCTTCTAAATTAATTTATATAAAGGAGCGTGAATTTTCAGACTGTAACTGCGTACGCCGGTTAAACATGTGAGCTGTGGTCGTGATGTATGTCATGGCTACCTTTGCCTAGTCATGAGCCAACTATATGAGAATGAAGTTGAACCATCATCTCAATATTCTTATCCTCTGATTTCACTCCTAATTGCTGGGATTCAAACTAAATGGGATGACAGTCCATCTTTGTGTTAACATGCAGTAAAGTCAAACATGTGTTAATAGCTTGAGGATTACTCCACAGATATAACATTTAAACGAGACGTTTAATCTCAGACAAGGTTGCTATCAAAGAACACAAAAGCTTGTTTTTGTTGTTCGTGTGGTTGTAATAGCCAAGAATGCACGTCCAGTTAGAGTAAGGAGGTGCCATAAGAATGTGGAGTAGTGCTTAGATGAGTAAAGGAAGTACCAAATTTAGACTTGGGTCCAAATGCTTCTATATTCAGGCATATTTAGTACCTGACTGTACTATCTGAGCTGCGTGGAGTGTGGGACTGTACTTAATTGAGCTCTTCATAAAATGCTTCCAACTTATCAAGCCTTGTTGAAATTATTTATGTGAGGGGTATTAACTTTTCTTGAGATGATAATACATGTACTCTGCATTTATATTATTTCTTGCTGGGCTATTGCAGCTCAGTCAGCACAAAGGTTTAGTGCTGAGGGAGGGTTTTTGCTGTTGAGCTCTCAACGATGCAAAATTTCATGCAAAGAATGCAGCAGAGAGATCGCTTTCCAGGTCATGCTCCCACCCAGGCTTTCACAGGAAGCACACAAAAGAAATGTGTAACTGATAGACAAACTAATTCTGCCTTTTACCTTTAAACAGAAGAGTGATTATATTTTTCTGGATTCTCACAGGAGGTTAGTGTAAAACTCGTCACTGGGTGTCACTGTTACACCACAGGAATCCGGGTGAAAGTGGATTTCTCTGGCCTCGAATTACAAAGGTCTTAAAGGCAGATGTCCTAAGTACGAGTGGCAGAGGCACATGGCGTTGGTATGACTGTGGAACCTATTATATGTACAGAATACACTAAGAGGGTATTTGCGTAGTCTGCCAGCAGCGCTTATAAACTCCCTGATGTTTCCTGATGTGCCCATATTTAAGCCCTGAGAAGGAACCGAAGTGGTATTTTTCTCTGTGCTTTTCACAGTGCGGGGCGGGGGGGTGTAGAGAGCTGCTTCCTGTTCTCTGTATGCATCAGTATTCAAAAGAATCTAAACAACATTGAAATCGTACAAAGTAAAACTGAAAGGGATTGCTAGAGGACATCTCGCCTATTCCCCTGCCCTGAGTAGGTCAATTATGTCTTAAGCTATCCCTGACCAATGTGTTTTTAAAAACGGCACTGATGGTCAGCGTTCTTGGCGATCTCTTCCAGTACTTAACCGCTCTTACAATCATAGAATGGTTTGGGTTGGAAGAGATCTAGTTCCAACCCACTGCCACAGGCAGGGGCACTTTCCACTAGACCAGGTGGCTCAAAGCCCCATCCCACCTGGCCTTGAACACTGCCAGGGATGGGGCATTCACAACTTCTCTGGGCAACTTGTTCCAGTGCCTCACCACCGTCATAGTGAAGAACTCCTTCCTTACATCTACTCTAAATCTATCCTCTTTCAGTTTAAAGCCATTACCCTTTGTCCTATCGCTACATGATAGATGACATAAAAGTCCCTCTCCAGCTTTCTTGTAGGCCCCCTTCAGGTACTGCAAAGCTGCTCTAAGGTCTCCCTGGAGCCTTCTTCTCCAGGCTGAACAACCCCAACTCTCTCAGCCCGTCTTCATAGGAGAGGTGCTCCAGCCCTCTGATCATCTTCATGGCCCTCCTCTGGACTCGCTCAACCAGGTCCATGTCCTTCTTATGTTGGGGGCCCCAGTTTTCTTAATAACAAACCTTGATATCCTTTCCTGCAATTTAGTTGTTATGTCTTGTTCCACATAGCAGGAACTGAGAATTAAACCCTCCTTTCTGCTTTATTTCAGACTCTTAAGGGGTTGTTTTTTGGGTTTGGGGTATGTTTTAAACTTTCATTTAAGCTAACAAATAAATATGTACATCAGGAGTGCATGGGAGTTTACAAGATGAGCCGTGGCACTTTCACAAGCAAAATAATATACCACAGTTCTTACAAAATAAGAACCATGCCCACTACTAAAATGGTGATTTCTGTCTGTATTTTATTAAAGGGGGGAAAAATCAAAGCATTCAATAGTATTTATTTAATATTTAAAAACTGCAGCTGGTGATGCAAGCTTTACTGGATTCTTTCATTGTTTTCATTCAGACAAGACAAACCCCCCTAGAGTTTTAAATATTTAGCTCTGGTTTTTTCCTATTTTGTTTCAGATTGGGTCATTTTTTCCATGTCCTGTAATGTAGTATATCATATTTTTTGCAGACGACACCAAATTCGTCAGGAGTGTCGATCTGCTCGAGGGTAGGAAGGCTCTACAGAGTGATCTGGACAGGCTGGCTTGATGGGCCGAGGTTAATTGTATGAGGTTTAACAAGGCCAAGTGCCGGGCCTTGCACTCCGGTCACAACAACCCCAGGCAATGCTCCAGGCTTGGGGCAGAGCGGCTGGAAAGCTGCCCTCGGAGAAGGCCCTGGGGGTGCTGGCTGACAGCGGCTGGACACGAGCCAGCGTGTGCCCAGGTGGCCAAGGAGGCCAACGGCATCCTGGCTTGTGTCAGCCATGGTGTGGGCAGCAGGAGCAGGGCAGGGATGGTGCCCCCGTGCTCGGCACTGGGGAGCCGCCCCTCGAATGCTGGGTTCAGTTTTGGGCCCCTCGGGACAAGAAGGACACGGAGGTGCCGGAGCGTGTCCAGAGAAGGGCAACGGAGCTGGGGAAGGGTCTGGAGCACAAGTGTGATGGGGAGCGGCTGAGGGAGCTGGGGGGGTTTGGTCTGGAGAAGAGGAGGCTGAGGGGAGACCTTATGGCTCTGTGCAACTGCCTGAGAGGAGGTTGTGGTGAGGGGGGGTTGTTCTCTTCTCCAAATACAAGCAATAGGATGAGAGGGAATGGCGTCAAGTTGCACCAGGGGAGGTTTAGATTGGATATTAGGAAAAACTTCTTTACTGAAAGAATGGACAGGCACTGGAACAGGCTGCCCAGAGAGGTGGTGGAGTCACCATCCCCGGAGGACTTAAAAAAACACACAGACTTGGCACTTGGGGACATGGTTTAGGAGACATGGTAGTGTTGGGTTGACGGCTGGTCTTGATGATCCTAGAGGTCTTTTTCCAACCTTAATGTTTCTATGATTCTGTGACTTTGGGAGAGGGAGGGAGGAGGATTTCTTCAACAATTGTGTAGTAGTAGCACATCTAGTACTGTGAAGAGTATCAGTATTTCATTCTGAGAGTCAGCAGGCAGAACAGCAGATCAGTTCACCTCCATGGAGTTTTTCTGGCCTCTCAGTATGGGCACAACAACTACACGTTGAAAATCCTTTGCATAATGGAATAGTGTTATCATGTCTGTAGTTTTACCAAAGAATGATTTCTTTTTTTATTTACACTCTACCCCAGCATTCATCTTGTTCTGTCACAGTTCCGCAGCAGGTCTTTGAAGTGTAGCACCAAAACCTGGATGTATTCTCTATCTAGATTTCGCCAGTGTTGAGCAGGGAGATATTTTTCCTATTGTTTAAACAATATTTCTATATATGCCATTAGTATGATTTTCTTTGATTAATAGTTTTGAATGGTGAATGTTTAACAGCATGTCACTAAGGCTTAGCTTGTGATATGTTTTATCCCGAAGATTCTGTTTCTACCCAATCTCCCATTCCAGTTTTAGCGCAGTTGATTATATTTGCCCAGGAATAACTTCTTGCATTTATTTTTCTTGAATTGTGTGTGTTTCTTTCGATCCATTTCTACAGCTTAAGATAAATATGAGTTACAATACTGATCACCAAAGTGCTTGCAGCCCCTGCTGTTTGAAGTGATTTGAAAATGACTGAAGTTAATCTATTCCTTTACCTAGGCCACTCATGAAAATATTGAAAATGACAAATTCCTAACAGGCTTCTGTGGATTATCTGGCCGTGAGCTACTGGGAACTGCTAGAATTTTTATTTCCAAACTGTTTTGCACCGTGTTCTTGCAGCATGCGTATTATGTGAAGCGGTGTCAAAAGGCTTGCTCGTACTGAAGCACGGGACTCCCGTCTTTCTCTCTGTCCTTGAGGCTTATTAGTTTACGCTGGAAGGAAGTTAGACTAAGTTGACATGGAGGGTGGGGGGGGATGGTGTGTTGTGTGACAAATTCATGTTTGCTGTTAACAACTTCCCTTTTCTTCCAAGTATATAAAAGCTAGATTATTTTTCCAGTTTCCTTTTGGATATTTTCAACAAGAAGTATGGCACTGGCATATAAATTCTTGGCTCCTTCTTTCTTCTTTTTTAAAAATAGACTCTTCTGCCATTTTTTGGTTTTCAAGAATCAATCATCTCAATCATAGATACTTGCAAGTGGCTCTGAGAGTACTTGAAATACTCCTCTACCTGCAGCATACTACATACACTATACCACCTATGTAATAAATAAACAGGATTAAAGAAATGCTTACAACAGCCCAGCTGGAATTTTACAATTGTTACATAATTAAATGAGCCCATGGTATCTCTCAAAGACAAATTCTTCACTTAAACTGGCATTACAATGATATCTGAATCTGAGCCTTTATTATAATAGAAGTTTCATTTTCACCTTTTATTTGCCTGTGATTTTAGAATTTCCTTTCTTATTGTTATGTAGAAGCTGGGGGGTTGGTGTGCAAACAAAGGGCAGGAGTGGTATTTTGAGGTTGTTGGAGGGGGATTTTAACCACTAGAAAAGAAAAATGTAAACATTTAAACATTCAACAGTTACAGGGTATCGATTTTTGGGCTCAGAGGTCAAACCTGCTTAGTTTAATTGCTGATGTCGTAATACATTTAGTTACATTTTACCTTTTACTTAAGGTCAGTGGAGCAAGATATTTGCAGGTCATCTGCTGGAGCTGTGCATCTTGGACAGGATTGATGAGGCCAGTGCCGTGATGGTCAACTAATTGCCCATAACACTTGTTGAAAACCTTCTAGTTAATTAAATGCCATGTTTATCGTTACTATAAATGGACACAAGCTTTTATTTCTTCCTCATCAATCGTCCCACATTTATCAGTGCTGGTTGACTCCATGCTCTTGAGATTTCCTAGTTTATCAAGGAAAATTTAAATTATTTTCTCAGAAAAGGAGATTAGTACAGGCATTCTTGTCAGTTGTATTGACAGCTGATGCTTTCTTCACAAGCGTATTAACTTGACCTCATTAGTTTTTGCATCCAACTCCCTTAAACACAGAAGATTGTATTTCAGTAGGAGCCAATCATGTTAATTACATCTGATCAGTTTGCATATTCATAAGCCATTGCCTGTTTTATGGACAGCAAAAATAAACACCATATCTTTTTAATAATTTTAAGTGGGTCACTTTCAGGACTGTATCTGTTTTAAATAAATTATCATATTGTTAAGGGCCATGGGCAAAAACCTTTTTATTGGTAATGTGACGGTTTGGGTTTTGTTTTGTTTTTTTAAGGACAGCAACATTTGTTTATGAAATCACTGTCAGACAGCCCCTTTAAAGGTATCATAGTGTATTTTATCTGGTTTGTTGGAATTCTGCATTCTGTGGGCAGGTAAGAAGCCATTTTTACAAGCAAATGCCATAATTAGCAATTTGAGATTTCCAGACTGCACAGAAAGCAAATCACAATAAGGGATACAATCATATGGTATTTTAAACTGTTGTAACAGTAGTACCTAAGTTTGAGATTTGTTGGTCTCTGCTAGTGTTTCCTGGTATCCTTCTACAGTGTTTCTTGCATGTAATTTTTGGAGTATCAGTGGTGTTTGCATGGCAAGTGAAGGCCTATGTAAAGACAAGGTTTCTACCTTGAGGAGTTTACCCTGATGGAATCTGACATTTCAGCCATGTTGCCACTGAGGGGAAGTCATAGGCTCTGTGACGTGCTGAAATGCTTGCTTCACTTATTCTGCAAACCCCAACTTCTCTGCCTTGGGTACGTACCCAAAACAGCGCACAGCAGTCTCTGAGCCTTCCTGGATCTTTCAGACAGTGCAGGTGGGGTTTATCCCAACTGAAGAGTAGAGTGCAGGCTTTTGCTCTTGTGGTGCAAGTGTCCGTTAGTTGGTGTTACGCAGACTCTCGCTTTGCTGAAACACGATTCTCATTAACCAAATTGCACCCTTGCACAAAGATGAATCCATTTCTACTCTAGGGTTTTAGACTTACTGTCCAGGTTTCTTCCCCTCTAGTGTGTGCAGCTGTCCTCCCCGTTTGTGGTCTGTAGAAGCAAGCAAGGGAACGCAAAGGGAAGACATCTTCTAAGAAGAAACAAAATAGATGTGTTTTCCTGAAAGAGCTATGGAAGAGGTTCCAGTGAATAAGTTGGTGGGGGATTGTTGTGTCAGTGATCATGGTAGGCATCCAGCTATATAAATAACTTCCAAATGTATAAAATAAAAATATACTTATGCTCAGCTTAACTGAAAACAAATGTGTCGTCAGATGAACATCAACAGAAGAAATGAACTCTACAAAGAGAACGGAGCCTGGTTTTCTGCAGCTTGTGCTTCTGGCAGAAAAAAACATTGGCATGTAGCATTTGTTCTGTTGTGGTCGAAGGACAGATATGGTTTTTCTGCTTTCAGGCAAACTGAAGAGCTGGGGGGAAACCTTTCCTATTTGATATTTTCTTCCATCTTGCTCGAGATGTGCATTTTGGAAATGCACAGACAATTTAACAAAAGGGAAGGTAAATTACCTTAACAAAACAAAACATTCCTTCATGGTTTTGCTTATGTGACTTGCGGGGGGTGGGGTGGTGGATTTTCAGACTCATTTTTTGTAATTGTTCATGAGATATTTGAAGGATATCGTCAAGAAAGGATTTGGGGCTGTTTGTCTTTCTCTGACTTGTGGGGAAGTGTTTTTTCCTCCCACAGAAAGACAGACAAACAGACATTCACAGAGACTTTTTAAAAAGTCAATATATACTTTTTAAATTAACATTTAGTTTTCATGGACACAAAAAATAATTTTTACCACAAAAAATGTTCTTGTCAAAATAGCTTTTTTTTTTTCCGCCTTCCTTTTTCTACTCCACTAAGGATTTGCTCTTTGGGGTTTACAACTCTATCCACATTTCACAGCAAGAAAAGTGAGGAAGGAAGGAAATTCAAATTCTATTCACCTTTTGGAAAAAGATAGTTTTGACACTTGGATCGTACTTGAGGTATTCCACTCCTGATTTTATCATCAGACCTGCTGTTGTCCAGGCCTCATTTGTTTAAATGCAGTAGAGTTTAAATCTGGCTCTTCAAGAGCTTGCTGTTGCTGTGTGTTCTGTCTTTTTCTGCATGGTCCCTCACGTGCTGTTGCGAATTGTCGTTTGCACATTTTGTGAAATTGTACAAAACTCCTTCCAGTCTCAGATGTGTGCTGAAGTTCTTCACAGAGGCTTCCAGAGGATTTTCAGTTTAACATCAAAAAATATTTTAGGGTGGTTAGTTCTAGCTCTTGGGTCTGATCTGTGAATTGAAAATTGATCTTGCAGTACGAAGTAAATTTTCCTGTTGTTATCTATATTAAAAGGAGGTTTCCATACTGAAAACTCCTTGATTTTTGTAATATACTATCATATGTGCAATATGCTTCAGCATTATAGCTAATAGTCTCAGTAAATCCTAACATACCTGAATGTTTACAAATTCATTTACCTCTGGGTAGTATATAGCGATCTTTTTTTTTCTGTGTGTGTGCACGCGTGTGTTTAGTCTGTTTCAACCGAGACTAGATATAGAGCTGGCCTGATTGACAAATTAATGCTTTCAGCTCCTGTTCAATATGTGTGAATTCTAAGTACAAAAGGCATGTTATAAACTAATAATTTTAACTCCATTCTGTTACTAAAAGCTACTAATATTGAAAACAAATCAAAATAAAAAAAAAATAATGTAGTCTAACTTATGCAAGAATAAAAGAACAGGCAGAGGAGGGTCTGTACAGGAAAATAACTTGTAATTAAGAATCAAGGAAGGCTAAGAACATTACTCCATTTTTGATGGATTCAGTTCTGCAGGGGAGTCACATAAAGTATATTTACATCCATTTCCTCTTAACATCATACAATATCGATACAATGTCGAATATCTAAAAGTTAGTATTATCAAAATTGAAATATTCATTCATGGAGTATGAAACATCCAGCTCCTTTTGCTAGGTATCTAATGAAAGCATACTTTTTGATTACTCTAACTGTTATTCTGGAAACCTCCAGTGACAAACATTACAAATCCCCGCGGAGGGAGCTGTTATAATCAAATAGTAATGTGACTAGCAGTCTTTTCATTGATCAGAATGTAGTAAATACCTCACCTACATACTGCCTTGGGACCTAGTCAAAAGTCTATTGAAATGTCACTTAAAAGTGGGGACTTTGTAGACTTTGGGCAGCTTTGGATAATCCTGGTTTTCTTGTGTTAAAGTGTAGGAGCGATATGGTAAGCAATTGACCCTAGTGTAGGTTTGCAAATACATGTATTTTTCTGCTCAGTTCTCATTATCTAAAAAATATTATTGTATTTGTGGACATTTTTGCTAACAAAAATGAAGTAGGAATAGCAATTGGAGTGATGGCACCACATGTAGAAAGCAAATTTTAGTAGCCTAGAGTACAGGAAATGAGATGAGAAATCACTTCCAGAGTTTCATTGTGTGAAAAAGTTTTTTGATTTACACAGGTCACAAAAAAGTAATTTCAAATATTCATCCCAAAAAATAATTTCTGATATTAGATTCAGATTACCTTGGATTTGGGCACAAGTTATGTGTGTCTTCCAGTTAGTTTTAGGGAAGTTGAAAATTAACCTGATTAAAATTATATTATGGTGATCATAAAATAAAGAGTTCAGATGTAAAGCTGGAAAGGCTTACATAAAAAGGAGTAGAATAACCAATTCTTTTTTTTTTTTTTTTTTTGTAATGGTTCAGTTAGAGTTAAAGAAGGTGATTTCTTACATTTGCTCTTGATAATTACTGATTTCCTACCTCTGAATAACTGTAGGGTTTTCTACAGTAAGGCATAAAACAAGGCCACGGGGATAGGTCAAAAGAGTCAAAAGTTGTTGATGCATTGTTATCTGTGTGTAATCTCAGAGTAAGTTTAATTTAAACTTTTTTAAAAAGGAACATTAACTTCAAGTGTAAACAGTTAATAGTCATAATTATTTCAGTTTTTCTATAACCATAAAATGTGTTTTTCAGATTTGTTGACTTTTAAAAATATTAAATAACATTTTTAATACAGTAAATGGAAGTACCATGTTTTTATATTTATGCTATAAGAAAAAACACTGTTTGGAAGATACATACTTGAATTTCTGAGAACCTCAGGTAGTCTCATCAGCCACCTTTGTATTTATACAAATGCAATGGACAACAATGGTTGTACTTCCCTGATAATTTTCCAATAGTGCTCCCTTTTCTTTGTGAACAAGTGTCAGAAAAACACCACTGCAGAAAGAGAGCTCGCTATGTGGCGTTACCTTTTCATTTGTCAGTTGAGAAGGAAAAGCTTTATAACTGTAATGTAAGAGATTCTGAAACATCTGTATTTTGAAATTTTAAGGGCTGATAACACAGGTAGGGCCCAATCTCTTTCGTGCCAAGCGGAAATCACAGGCGTAAGAGAGCAGATTTCAGTTCAGCATCTTGTGAGTTACAGGATGACAGAAACAGCTGCAAACTATTTGACTATCAAAGAAGTTTGTACTGATATCACTTCCATATTTTATTTAATGACAACTCAAGTGGTATGACAAAAAAGTGTTTATCTTGTTTTCCTGTAGAAGGGCTTAAGAATTTGTAAAGATGGAAACAATAAGATAAATACATCTACTATGATGCTGATGTAAATCCTGGGACAGTTTGATGTTTTTCTTTGACACCTAGCTTTACCGTCGTGGTTAACTTTTCTTAACATTTTAGTGTTATAATTTCATATTGACTCTAAAATAAGATATTGTTCCTATTAATTTATTGTGCTTCACATAAAGACATAAACATTTTGCTTTATGTAAATCAATATTCAATTATGGTAGAGAATTACATAGAAACAGCTAAATGTAGCTGTCATATGGAATTAGGTAATTTTACTCTGAACATTATTTACCATTTAATAGAAAAATTATTCAGTGATGATTTGTTAGTATAGAACAGATTGTTGTTATTCATACAGAAAGGAATATTACTTGCAGAGGAAAAACAATATTTGCAGTTATTAAATATTAGTAATACTTTCCATGTACTTTTCTCTGAAATGCTGTTACAATCCATTATTAATACTGGCGATTTGCTTTATTTTGTGTAGTATTCAGACCTGTGGCCACTGTCCCAAAAGGCTTGCAATTAAATGGGTGTTAAAAAAAAAAAAAAAAGAAAAAGGAAAGGTCATGTGAATTCATCTAAGTCCTGTGTTCAGTTTTTACTCCAATTCCCGACTGCCTCTTCACAAAATAGCTTGTGCCATTGTCGGTTTAGGGTGGGTTGCATGGTTGTGTCTGCTACTTCTAAAACGTAAGCTGCTTTTGGGGGAGGGTGTTGAGGTTTTGTTAGTTTATTTTTTAATCACGCTAACTGCTGCTCTGGAGTTCTGCAGTGCGCGTTTTGCCATAGCTTCCAGAGTACCTGACTGAGCCCTCGGTGGGTATGTGCAGACAGGGGTGTGCGAATGTAATTAGAGGAAAGAGTCAGAACTGACAGTTTCAACATGGAGGGTTTTAAATCGCGTTGGGAATGTTTACATAGCTGCTCAAAAGAGCCTTTTTCCATGTACCTGTTTACACTCTTTACTTTTGAAAATCTTGAAGCAATCAGCCCTTGGAGAGCCCTTATACAGCACTTGCAAGCCCTTGATGGCTGAGGAGAAAAGCCCTGTTAGTGAATCATTGGGAAAACATTCCATAACAAACTGGTCTTTTAATGAGGGTCACTACTGCCTTTGCAGTGGCTGGAAGGGAAGGGACAGGGGAGAGGGATGCCCTTATGTTGTAAAACTGTTTGAGAGATACAATAGCGGAGGAAAGACCCAGACACCGGGCCTTTGTGTGCAAATTTCCCACCGGAGCTAAGAAACTTTTTTTTTTTTTCCAATTTAATTAAGTGGGTTTGGAGTCCGGCGCTGGCCTAACAAGCACTTCTTCATGAATGAAAGATTTGTCTCGGGCAGTGAGGCAAGGCTCCAAACAATGCCAACAGCAATTACTGCCAGCTATGGCCGTTTTAACAGCTCACATGAGCAAGAGGGTGCTGGGAAGGCAGTGCAGCGTATAAGGCTGGCAGAAATGTTTTGGGGATTGTCTTTGCCTATCTTACAGCAAACTTGTCATCCGCGCTCCCGAGATTTTAACCAAAGCTAGGCCTCCCATGGGAAGGATTTTTCAAAGATGCTAATGCAGTCAGGGAGCTTTCTGGCAGATGTGACACCAGTTGATATGAGGAAGCTGGTAGGAGGCTGTGTTACAAGAAGGGGTGATGTTTGTTCAGGTGAGGTGTGGGATGCAATCAGTTATCCCAGAAGAAGTGAGGGTAATTTCACTTAAACTGAATGGGATGCATCACTGAAGGCTATGGAGATCCTCTTTATGAATCTACTGATTTTTCTTAATTTGTAGGCCTGTTTGAATGGCACTTAACGGGGACTTAATGAATCTTTTTTCTGTATTTTGCTTCTCTTTGCTTTCATTAGGGACCCATTGCTTATCTTAGGTTTCTCTTTGGAAAACTGAACTCTCTAGCACTGAGGTGAATTTTTCGTTTGATAAATAGTTAAAAACAAACATCAAACCCACAATTTCCTGTGTTAGGGGAGAAGCATGCAGCAGCAGTACTCCTACAACTCCTATGTACTCTGCTGCCTGTGCCCTGAGAACACCTACTCTGCTGGTTTTGCTAACCATGTGCTGAGAAAAAGTTGTCAGGCAATTGATATTCTGTAGGAAAGTAGTGTGTTCGATGGCATAATCAGCACGAAATTGTGATGTGAATTGAAATTTGTGGCAGCATGGTCAGTGCTCAGCTCCACTTATGTGTACAGTTCACAGTGTGTAGAATCTGTGGACACACTGTGCAGGCTCGTTGGATTTGGTGAAGGCATGTCCACGTAACAGCAAAAGATTAAACTTCTCACGAATTTGAACAAGGCATTAGAAGGAAGGGGAGCACAGTTTATTAAAGTAACCATTTTGAATTGTGAACTAATGAATTATGATTTCTGGTGATTATTTGAACTCAAGTGTATAACTATATTCCAACTCGTTTTCAGAGATCATAAAATTATTTCTTTTACACCCTTTGAATTTTTGTTGCTTAATTTTTTAATTTTTTCTTTGTTTTCTTGGAGGGGAAGGAAGGACCCGTCACCTGTTGTTACGCTGCGTAACTGTTAGACGCAGTAGATAAAATCAGACAAATGTGAGAGATTTTTGAAGCTCTGCAAAATTTCATGTTGAGTTTGAAATCTGTAGATTTTGCAAGCTGTGCTGCTGAAGTAGAGATTTACAAAAACGTGAAATCTGCGGTTCTCACAAACAGCCTTTGGTGTTTGGCAGTTGGTTCCAGAACATCTACTGAAAGAATTTAGAATTATTGGATAGTGTAGTCTCACCTGTGGCTCAGTAAAGGCTACACTCTTTACTACAATTATTCTATAAATATTGATACTTTAGTCCATGGCTAAAATGTTGTGGAATAGAATAGAGTAAAACTGTCACAAAACAGGAAAGCTTTTTAGTTGCTTTCAGTTGAACTCTCTCACTCATTATTATTAAGAGCATCAAGCACAAAATCAATTGCTTGAAGAGGAGTTTAGTTTTCCAGAACTCCCAGTCGGGTGGTGTTACAGAGCACCTCCCATCACATCATTTGCGTTTTCATGCAGTGAGTGTGAGGTAGGTGTGGTTTGCAGTGATCATCTTAGCAGTGCCAGTAAACTGTTCTGGCATCTGAACAATAGATAATAATAGATTTATCTCCTCAGTCAGGAGCTAATCCCAAAATGTTTCTTTTTTCTGGTTTGTTTTTGGTTTTTTGTTTTGGGTTTTTTTTTTCCTAAAAATGCAATGACAAGCTAGTTGAGGGATCTTAAATCAATTATTAGTAGCCCATTCAAAATTATGTGCAATCAGAGAGCTTGGGCATCCTTGCATGTTGAGGTGTGCACATCAAAGCTGTGGGAAGACAGAAATTGAGGCATGTTTGCCTGGAGCTGCTGTAATGGTGGTGGAATATTACAGTGGTGAGAAGCTAGCAAGAAAAATGCAGCAGCTTTGATTCCTAGCTGACTTACCCTAGAGGGTGTAACCTAGGGGTAACCCTCATGCTGATGGGGTGACTGCACACAGTATTCTCTTATGTAGATGAATCAACTTAATTGTGCATCGTGTCAATATATATGTGCCTATGTGTAGATATATAACTGTTATATTTTAATACAATCTTATATGCCTAAACCTGACATTTTATGATGTTGCTATTGGATTATTTATTTAAGCCCCAGGGAGCTTGCTTACGTAACAGCACCATCCAGGTTTGCTACTTGTATTCAGTCCTATTTCACTCTGTGAATGCCCTGAGTCTCCTTGCCAGGATAGAGAAAAATTCTGTGATACAGCTCCGCACTGTGTCACTCCATTCTTGGAGAAACCAAATGCTGCCTGAAATTGCTTCTTTTTACTCAGGTTTATGAATGCAGCTTCTGGCTTGGGATGATTCCTGTCAGTTTGAAGCCCTGACAGTACCATGTAAAAATTGACAAGACATACAATGAACTGCCTGAGCATCAGCTTGAAGTAGACAATGAGAAGTTTCATGGGGCATTTTCACAAGCAGATCAGGGTGAGAAATACAACTCTGCACATTTATGTGATGCTTTATCTGTATAATGCTTTGAAATGTATTCAATTAATGATTATAACACCCTCACCATGTCAGGGTTTTTTTCACCCAAGGTGACCATTTTGTTGGTTTTAGTTTGGTTTTTGTAAGAGAAATTCGTGGTAACAATTCTCTTGGTTAGATAATCATCTAAAAAGACAAAAATCCAATTTCTTATTTAAAAAGGGGGTGAAAAGTGGCAGTTATTACCAGTATGTTCCCAGTAAGCAGAAACACATGATTACCTTTTTTTTTTATTGAAGTATTAAAAAAAACTCTTGCAGATTTCTAGCTATTTTTTTTCCTCTCAACTCTGCATTTCTGAATGAATTTCTTTTGAGAGGCCTAGCTGTAGTCACAGAACCCCAGAATCACAGAACGGCAGGGGTTGGAAGGGGCCTCTGGAGATCACCTCGTCCAACCCTCCTGCTTGAGCAGGTACGCCTGGAGCAGGGGGCACAGGACCGCGTCCAGGAGGATTCTGAATATTTCCAGAGAAGGAGACTCCACAACCTCTCTGGGCAGCCTGTTCCAGTGCTCTGGCACACCCTCACAGGAAAGAAGTTTTTCCTCATATTCAGATGGAACTTTCTGTGTTCCAACTTGTGCCCGTTGCCCCTCGTCCTGTTGTTGGGCACCACTGAAAAGAGTCCGGCCCCGTCCTCTTGACACCCACCCTTTAGATACTGAAAAGCATTGATAAGATCTGTCCCTCCCAGTCTTCTCTTCTCCAGGCTGAACAAACCCAGGTCTCTCAGCCTTTCCTCATAAGGGAGATGCTCCAGGCCCCTGACCGTCTCCGTGGCTCTCTGCTGGACTCTCTCCAGCAGTTCCCTGTCCTTCTTGACCTGGGGGGCCCAGAGCTGGACGCAGCACTCCAGATGTGGCCTCACTAGGGTGGAGTAGAGGGGGAGGATAACCTCCCTCGACCTGCCGGCCACGCTCCTTTGGATGCACCCCAGGGCACCGTTGCCCTTCTTGCCCACACGGGCACGTCGCTGGCTCATGGTCACCCTGCTGCCCATCAGCACTACCGGGGCCTTCCCAGCAGAGCCCCTTTCCAGCAGGTCAGCCCCAGCCTGTCCTGGTGCGGGGGGTTGTTCCTCCCCAGGGGCAGGACCCTGCACTTGCTCTTGCTGAATTCCATGAGGTTCCCCTGGGCCCAGCTCTCCAGCCTGTCTGGGTCTCGCTGGACGGCAGCACAGCCTTCCAGCGTATCAGCCGCTCCTCCCAGCTCGGTGTCGTCAGCGAACTTGCTGAGGGTGCGCTCTGTCCCTTCGCCCAGGTCACTGATGAACGTGTTGAACAGGACTGGCCCCAGCACGGAGCCCTGGGGAACACGGCTAGTTATGGGCCTCCAGCCAGACTCTGCCCCGTTGATCACAACCCTCTGAGCTCTGTTCAACCAGTTCTCTATCCACCTCCCTGTTCTCTCATCTAACCCACACTTCCTAAGCTTGTCTGTGAAGTTGTTATGGGAGACAGTGTCGAACGCCTTACTGAAGTCGAGGTAAACAACATCCACTGCTCTCCCTTCATCTACCCAGCCAGTCATGCCATCACAGAAGGCTGCCGGGTTGGTCAGGCATGATCTCCCCTTGGAGAATCCACGTTGACTACTTCTGATAACCTTCTTGTCTTCTACATGCCTGGAGATGACCTCCAGGATGAACTCTTCCATCACCTTTCTGGGGATGGAGGTGAGACTGACTGGCCTATAGTTTCCTGGCTCCTTCTTCTTGCCCTTTTGGAAGACTGGAGTGACATTTGCTTTCTACCAGTCCTCTCCTGTCCTCCATGACCTGTAGTCTGCTTACTACTACCAGAAAAGCAGCACTCTCAGTGTCTGTGCCTATTCCGTCTTTCTTAAAAAATACTCTGCAGTTATGTCTTCATGAACATGCTAATCAATTCTGAAGCTTGCCTTTTCTATTAAGTAGTGTGTTAACTCTACATCCACGTAATCTAATTTTTGGCACATTAGGTCATTAATCATGGCAGGCAGTTTTCTAGTGGTAACTATTTCTTTTCCTAGTCGGTATGTGCAATGCTATACTGTGCTGAACCCAACTGATCGCCACTGTTCTGGCTGAGAAGCAAGAAATTTTTTTTTCACAGTTACATGCTATCTGTTTATCTAATCACAAATTGCAAGTAGTTTACTTGCTTTTTACTTTCTTTTCTAACCTTATATAGAATCTATGCTTCTTTATATTTGTTGTTCTCTCCTTTGTGTTATTGTTTACACCGTGCTGTGTAATTTCTTATCTCAGGCATTACAGAGATGCAAGAGAGCGCACGGTACCTTTGGCTGCTGCTCCGTGAAGTCTGAGGGCAGAAGTCTCCTTGTTCCCCTGGTCGCCCTTGAGGGATTTCAATGGCAGATGAATATGAGGGAACAATTAGCTTCTGTTCGTCTTCAAATGCCTCACCTCATCAGTCTACCCATGGAGATGAAATTTTAGAAATGGACAACCTTTTAATTTTTTGGTTATGTCTTGAATAAGTAGATGAGGAACTAAGTTTTCAGTACATGAACAGTTACAGGTGCAAGGACTGAAAAGAACAGCTGAAACTGTGAAAAAACCTCCGGGAGCAGGATTGTGAATTTGAGTAATTTAATCAGTGGATGCATAGGATGGGGAAGGAACTGAGGTAATCATTTGTTTTTATGAAGTTTGACTGCAAGACTGCTTTTCGTATGAACCGGAAAAGATTGGAAATATTTCTGCTCAGATGTGAGAGCCTCTGATTTTGTGTAGTGTGTGTCTACCTTGTTGCAGAGTAGAAAGACTTTTGTCTTGAATGCTAACACAGTATTTCTGGAGTGGCAGAATGCACCCTCCAGAGCCCAAATTTGAACTGAGTTAGGACTTTCACATGTGGAAGAAAGGCATGTTAGAGTGCTTCTTGGAAATTGCTAGAGGTTTAAGGCTTTTAGTATAGACAGACTGAATCACTCTGAGTAGTCATTACACTGAGTTATTTGATTTTTGTAAATAAATTCATCTTATAAAATGCTTAGTATTTTGTAAAGTTGAAAATAAAACTCTCGTGTTTCTGATGCCTTCAGAGAAGTTTCAAGGATGTCATATGTAAAGCAGAATGTTCCCCATAAAAAGAAAATGGATATTATTTTTTATTTTGTACTCACTTTATTCTTACTCCATTTAATAGGTAAGATATCTGAGGTGAGAAAGTATTATAACTCATTTGCTTTTGCAGTTAGATGAAAAACTGGAATTTTTGTTCATATCTCCCAGCTTTTTACAGTCAGTACAGCAGAAGTAAAAAAAAATTCATTTTACTTGAGCACCATGACTGGTTTAGGGAGCAGAAGCTTGGTAGCTATGTGCATATACAGGGAAAAGCTTGTGTCTACTGGGGACGGTGGATGGTAATCACAGTGCCGAAATCCCCGTGCCAGAATATGCTCTTTCTGTGGTGCAATTTATAGATACTCTAACAGGTAAAAATTTTATTTTGAATGCTCTCCAGTGTGGCCATTCATGTGGAAAAATGCAAGAATGTAGAAAAAGACAAATGTAAGACTTGTGCTGCCAGCCTCTATTCTCGGATTTCTGATTCCTGGTTTCTTGGAAGACATGATGAGGGGTCATTTGTGACCCACTGTCATCTAGAGGCATGTTGCCCTCCATGGTTTTACTCCAAAAGATAAAATGTGGCCTTGTGTCCCTTGCACTGTGCCCTGGTACAGACGTACCCAGAGAATGGGACAACTAAAATGGTTAGGAAACTAAAACAGAGGAGAAACCTGCAGTGTCTCTTTAATAGTACAGTATTTACCTCCTTGCAGTATATTACAGGTGAAATAAAGCAACCCTCTGTTGAAATATTTGCTTCCTTGGGAAAGCAGAGCATAGACTGCAAAGAAAGGAAATTGCCACATGGTATGGTATCTAAGGCTATGATTTCAACAAGAACAAAATCCTGACCTAGAGTCCAGAGCGCAGTGGCTGTGGCCTGAACAAAACAATGTATGGCTTCACAAGTTCAGTAAAAAGGCTCTTTTTTTTCTTGATATCATGGTCTTCTGATGAAGGATTTGCTGAGAAGCTCAGAAATCATCAGTCTAAGTTATTGGTTTCTCTGCCTGCCAATGGCCATAATTACAGCTGAGTGAATAATTCAGAGCAAATAATTTGTCTGACAAATTTCTTTTTCATCTCATGAAAAATCCATGAGTAGTTCACAAGCTTTTTGCATTTGTTTGTTGTTCATATGTATTTATTTGCTCTTGTGTAGCTTTTATTGGTTGCGTAAGTCACATGGTGTGGTTTGTTCTCTTTTATTTGTTTGTTTCTCTTTTTTCACTCACGTTGTTTGAGCCTGGTTGTACATTCCTATTAAATACTGAGCAGCTGGAGGTCTGTACATTGAACAGCTCTTTACAGTTTCAGCACTTGCAGAATATATTTCTTAGATGCTCTTCTCTGTACGTACACATTTGCCTCCTTGGGTCTTCATTGTCGTACCCGATCTCCTGTTGGTCCACAGTGTATTCACTAAACTTGCTGTTGTTTCCATCTGGATCCCCTGCGCAGTATCTGTGTATTTGAGTTAAGGAGGTTCTGCTCTGGTTCTGAGGAGCTCTACCCCTTTTTGTTTTCTTGTTGTAGGATAACCTTTGTGAACAAGACATGACAGGGGGATTAGATATTTGGAACTTCCGTGAAGAAACGCATGTATCTGGTTTATGATTTGTTACGCTCTTAACTTCTTTACTGACAACATCTTTCATAGTTTCTGCCTCGAAAGCTGTGTCGTTGTATTACTGAACTTCAGAGCGTTTAAGGATTCCAAGTTACTAATCGAGTCCATACTTCAGTTGTTGATTTTAAAAAAAAACCAACTCTTTTTCTCTTTGGGCATAGGAAAAAAAAAAAAAGGTATTTGTAGACCTCTTTCTTTCTTAACTTGGTCAGAGCTTCCAGAATTGCTTCAGGACGTGTACGTAAGAATAAGACAGAAGAAGATTGTGCCTTATCAAACTTACAAAGAAAAAACTTTTACTTCTTTTCAACACAGGCTTCAAATGACTGCTGCTATTAACAGGCCTTTGGTCTAATAAATATACGCAGGAATGATCTAGTCTAAAACCTTGTTCTTCATGGTAAACACATATCACTTGTGCTATATTATTAGGTACCTTCTCATCACTAGAAGGACATAGTAGTCATTATGGAATGCATCTGTGTTCACAGAGTTGAACAGACTTCCATCAAATATGAAGAACAATATATTTTCAGTAACACTGACTTGTGCTAATACTTTTTATTTTGATTTACAGCTTGTGCAGAATCAGTACAGGACTCCTCTGAATGTCCTAGAGGTACTCCAAATTCTTTTTGACAGCTCCTTAAGGAAGACAGATCTAGTCTAGCATGTAATTAATGCTGGTGATTCCACTCTGATCTTTTCACTCCTATAATGTGCATCTCTGACTGAGAAGGAGATAATGGACAATCATGGAAGAAAACCCTTGATTATGGCTTGATTGAGCTTGTGTGAGCTCTAGACAGCTAGTGTTGTCATGGTTTCCAAGCCATTTAACGTATGTCATTTTTGCGTAGACAAGTTGTTTGATAGCCATCCAAAAAATTATAATTTGGATTATGTCTAACCCCTCTTTGATTGTCAGATCAGGTTTATTTGCATAGAAAATCAGTAACCAGTTTTCATATTAGGAGCTATAAAAACCATATTGTCTTCCATAAAATTTGCAAAACAGAGGACCCGGTCTGTGAAGAAGAAATTTCTGCCATTCAACACAGGAAGCAGATCTGCAGTTTTTAGCAATATATATTGGTAAACCAATCTTCTCAGCTTTTCGTCACCATATCAGTAATGAATAGCAATTTAAAAAAAAAAAAAAATTTCCAATTACTCTGGGATCAGTAAAAGCGTGCTAAAAATTCACAACCTCAGTATCTCCACCCAAGCTGAATTTTCAACAAAACATAAAATCACAGATTAATATAGGTGGGAATGGACCTCTTAAGATCAGCTGATGCTCTGAGATGGTCCAACATAGATCAGGCTGCTGAAGGGCCTTGTCCAGTTGAGTTTTGAATTTCCTCATGGAGGAAGTGTAGGGACAATACAATACAATATTAAACCTACTGAATATACATACCTTTCAACATGGAGTGTGCATGATGCTTGTTGCTCTACAATCTCTGTGTGTTTTGAGAAACTGGGTTCATGCGTTGCAGTTCACTTGAACAGATACGACTTGAATTCTCTCAGCTGATGCTTTGGCACATTTGAGGGTAGTATATATGATCACCAAAATAAGTGACAGCTCTGCATGAAGACTCTGATGCCTGTCTACAGTGAAGTGAAAGGGGAGGAGAGGGGAGGGCAGTATGAAACTGGCATTTTTACTAGAGGGGGACCCCTCCGCCCCCACCCCACATAACAGGGCTAAGCTTGTTATATTCCTGTCGTCCATTTTCTCTAAATGGACTTAAAAACTTTAATTGTATTTACCAGCAAGGACACAGCTTATTTGCACATGGCAAGCTTGCTCATTCTGATTATCTTAATATGTCATTTTACACTGAAGTGAGTCTTTGGTCAAGCGTTATTTATTTTGTGACAGGATGGTGTTATGTCTAAATGTGCCAGGTCTTGCCAGTATATGGAGGCAAGTAGCTCTTGTCACTACCTAAAGAACCGTCAAACTTGGGTGGTTTGTTTTATTTTCAGAGGATAGAAGGACTGGATAAAGGAGAAGATGTAGGGACGGAACATATGAGATGATCTCTTCTATTTTACTTGCATCACAGTGATTTTAATTGTATTACTTGCAAAGCCACTGTCTACTTTTTCATAGTGCTGCTTTTCGACAGGCCATACAATTGAGGTTTGAAGGGACACCATATCAGACAGATATTTGTTTTCCCTTTTCTTCACTTAACACCTTCTGGAGTCTTTATCCATACAACTCCATCTATACAGAGGTCACAAGTGCCAGAGGAGTCTCTCTCCCGCGTGCTGGGCTGTCTTAATGCTCTGTCCTCTGTGGAGCAAGCTTTCTAGTTCCTACGCAGGAGAGCATTGCTTCCCCAGCTGTTTGCAGTGTTTTCCTAGGCATTAGGTAGCACCTTGCTCTCAGGACTGTCTTTCCTCAATCTTTGGAAAAACCCAGAAGTCTCTTCATCTGAATCTTAAGAAACTCAAGCTAAGATATTGGGGCATTTTCAGTGTCCAGCTTTTGTGTATTGCTAAGCACAGACGTCAGCATAGTTCTGCAAATAATTTTTTCCAAGCGATTTTTTTAGAACCAGCAGAGGGAGCACAATAATAAAAGTAATTGAACTTACAGATCTTTCTACTTGTCTGTAGTCTAAGAATCTAAAAGCGTTCTTCAGATACGTCAGTGTTGCAAGTCCATTTTACTGATAAGTGAAGTGTGCGGCGAGGGGGAGCATAAGTATGTGAAGCAGAAAGGCAGGGACACAGCTAAATTTCAAAACAAGAACTCATTTTCTGTAGTTCCTCATTTTCTGTAGTTGCCATTGAGAATACACAAATAAATGACAGTATTTTGTGCTGGAATACTTAGGTAATGTAATGCAGCTGCTCAAGTAATTCCGTAGCCAGGAGGATCCTTGTTAAATCTTGACAAAAATGCGATTCTTACTGTCTTAAAAACATGCCTCACTCATTTAATCATTTTATGTGGCTCCCAATAGGTTCAAGGAAAATCAGAGATAGCATGTACGTCCTTTGTTAGGAGGAGGTCTTTTAGTTATACATACACATAGAGCATAGTGAAGATTTTGAGACTGACTGTTGCTTAATATTTATGGACAACAATTGTAGCCATATTCTACTGGATCTGTTCCTGTGGTACCAAAATTTTTCTCAAACCAGCGGTCGTTGCCCAACTTTTTGTTTTGCATTTGAGTGACTCATTAACTGGGCACTGCTGTGATGCATAGGGATAACAGTAATGAGAAAATAATTCATAAAGCAATGGGATTGGTCCTCATCTGTTTCAGTTTTGCTCTTCATCTGTTTTAGTCCCTTTATAGTATAAGCTTTTTTCATATGTCCTTGTGCAGGCCCCAGCAGTGGAGCTGTTGACGTGGTTGATAGAACTGCTAATAGTTTTTGCAATGTTAATGTGCCATCCAGCAATGGAGCATACATCTTTTTGTGACTGATAAACGCTCTCAGTCCTTCAGAGATTCAAAACGGTTTGCAAGATGTTGTTAAATTTTATATATCCATTGGAGGCAGCACCACAAAGCGTCGTCAGCCGAGCAGTGAAAGTTTCTAATGTCCCCTGGGGAAACAACTATACCTGATGGGGACTCTGGTTATGAGTATGTCATTTAGACTGGGTTTGATTACTTAAGTTTCCCTAGTAATTTCAGTGTTGTGGAACTCAAAAAGTCTATTGCTTAGATTTTTCTCTTAATAAATCCAAAATTTATGTGAGTTAACTGAAGATCCACAGCTGTAACTGGTTATGCTGACCAAATCACATTAGTGGGTTGGCTCAACAGTTTGAAATTCAGCATCGCTGCTGCTACCTTCTGGAACAGGCCCACTGCCATTCTGTAAGTGTACTGTAAAGCCTTCAATTGTGATTAATGGTCAATGTGTTGATTGCTTTAATCCGGTGTGTCAGTTATGTGCATCTGTAGCACCTTCTTTCTACTGTCAAGCTTGTTGGGATCTGTGTGCTTGGGATGGAGCCTGAGGCATTTGGCTTTTTAGCTGTGAAGACAGGATCTGCAAATTAAAAGGAAGAATGCTAATCACTTAATGTCCTTGTTTGTTCCTTTTTAAACTTTGTGGACTAGACAGTTAATCAATTATTTGAAATGATGATTCCTGCAATGCTCACATATGAACCGCAGCACCCTAAGAAAAGTCAGTGGGCAATCTTGTAATAAGATTGTAAAGTGGGTAATAATTTCATTTCTTACACAGTCTTGGCAACTATAATATACTGGCAGTCTGTGTGCTGTTGCTTATTTTTATTTAATCAAGATTAATAAGTAATATATTTCTGTTTTTGTCTAACTGTAGGATGCATAGTTTATTCTGGGGCACACATTAATGAGTAGTTAAACTGGAAAAAAAACCATAGAACCTCTGGGGGAGGGTAGCTATGATTTATGTTCTTTGCTTTTTCTGGTTTTCTGAGAGGGATTTCTTTGCCTTCCTTACCTGTGTGGCTTTCTGTTTCAGAACCCACTTAGGTTTTCTTGTGCAGTGGGAGGGCATGAGCTATGCAGAACCACAATCCAGCTTTGTATTTTTCTTTTTAAAACCTATATGTATATGGCTAACAGACTTCAGAGACTGATTTATTAAAGCCGTGTGCTTTACAACTGCTTTCATTTCTTCGTGGTGCAAATAGAGAGGTCCTGTGCTGCCAGATCGTCTTCTGGCGACAGTCATATGGCATTACTGGGAATTATCTTAGTAGTTCTCCTTCTTTGATTTTTCTACACTGCCTACTGATCATGGGTGAATATTAGGGGTTCTGATAAAAGCAGTCAGAATAATCCAAATAAATGAGTCATGTGCTTGAACTTCTGAAAACTATCCAGTTCACCTGGGTTAAAGCAATGCTGGCGACAGGATTTTTCAGTCACTGTGTACACAAGCAGACAGTGAAGCAACTGTTACTGTCCTGAGAGATCCAGTGGCTGGAAAAAATGACCAGATCAGAAGAATGCATGGAAGCTTTTTTTACCCCCACAGCTCAGTGAGATAGTTGCATGACGGTTTTTCTTCCACTCCCTCCAAATCAGGTGCAGTTTGCAGCTGTCATGTACCCATGCAAGGTTATCATACCACGTCCTTTGGTCTTCAGTGTAAGTATGATACTAGACTGAAAATTGTTGTTACACAAGGGCATTACTGGTGCTGTTAAAAGCCTGTGATGCTGTATACATGTTGTACATCCAGTCCACAGTTCACTGCTTTTGTGCCGGACTGTCTTGGACAAAGACACCAAATTCATATTGCCGGCTCTTTGCTGAAAGAATTACCAAGAGAGAAGGCAACACCGTGTGACTCTTAGTTAAATGCATATTCCCTTATCAAGTATCCTCTTAAGAAAACCAGCAGTGATTACACACAAGCTGGGTGCGACAGGGATTGAGGGGGACAGAGTGGCAGATGTGGGCTGCTCTGAGTCCTGTCAGGAAGGAATGATTAATGAACATCAGCTCCAGCTGAGGCTAACCTTTGGAGAGCTGAGCAGGACATCTGCAGAACTGTCAGAGCTCTGACAAGGACAGAGCTGAACAACCAATTATTCCACCATCACTAAGGTGGGCTGTCAGTTTAATCCCAGCCATTCACTTAGGCAAGGACAGGGAAATTTCTCCTTTACAGAGCGCCGCTCTGTTGTGACCTTAACTATTTCAGTACTGCTGAGGGGAACCGTGGGGCAACACCATGTACACAGGAGCTCCTGCAGTCTGAGTAAGGGTAGGGCGGTCAGAGACGCTGTGTTAAGAGCCATTGTGCAAAGACTTGTAGCTCTCTGCCGAACAATAACGACGTGGGAATTCTTGTGATTTTAGAAAGTGGTGAGTACTAAGGTGAATATTCTGCAGACACCCCAGTATTAGTCACTGGTGTTGTCAAAGTTTTGTAGCGACAGTAGGATCTGGCAATTGCTAAAACGTTCTGACTTCGCCATGCTCGGCTGCGTTTGTTCTCCGCAGGAAGGCTGACTGTTGTTCCAGGATGGTTGACAACAGCTAGTCCAGGTATCTGTGGTGTTTTTAAAGACTACTAGGAGCGTTTCAGTTGTCTGAGTGGGAGCCAGAGACAACCCAGACTGGGAGGAGACCTTTTAGTGCAGGTTTAGTTGCAGACATGCAGCTGGTGCACAGAAGACATCTGGGTCCTCCAGTATGGTTATGTACCTTAGCACAGTCTGCAGTACAGGCAGTAAGCTTTTGGACACGTGCTAGTTTTATTTCCTGCATAGTGGGAGAGTGCTCAAGTTGTATGGGTTTTCCTAAGTAAGTTTTCCAGGGATTTTATGTCAAAATGGCTTTGTCTTTCTGACACATCTTTCTCCTGCCATGTAGGAAATTGAGAACTGGGGAAGCTGCAAGCACAGATTTGGGATCTGGAGCACAGCTACAAGCATATTACATGAGATACACCTGTAACAAAATGCTTCAGCGTTGTTACAGATGTCCCGAGTGCTGGGAAAGGAAAGCAAGTACTCTGAGGTAGCTAACCTAATTTTTCTCTTGTTCCAAGCAGAAGCTGTCATATTTTTTTCTGAAGCTGTTTCATCTTTGTTAAAATGACCCTAGATACACATTTTGTTTTCATTTAGGCCATGTGGTGAGTTCCAGAGTATTTGTTAACACTGAAGAGAAAATTGGCTTGAATTAATGACTCGTGCTGGACAGCATTTTACCCTGCAGCCTGCCCCGTTGTGGACCACTTACAGTGTGGAACACTAATCATAGGAGGTAAGGGTGGTAACACATCTCTTTAAGACTGTAGCGTTCTGACTGTCCGCTCAACTCAGGCCCATTCCTGCAGAATCCCACGCATTTTGGAAGCCAGTCTGATGATTCTTGTCTGTACAAGCACTTGAAACAGGAGGAAGCAATGTCACGTGGAGAAATTCTTCAACGACCTGCAAAACAAAGTCCTAGGGAGGACTGGGGATACATTAGTTTAGGAAAAGGCTGGACATACACAAGAGGAGAATAAACAGTTACGTACAGCAGATGCATTTCTGTTATTGAAATGTGTATTTAAATGCTGGTATGTCTGGTTTGCAAAAATAGTAGGACTTGCCAGAGAAGAAATCCTACTTACATGTTTCGCTCCACATAGTCTTCCTGCTAAAAAATGCAAAACATTGAGAATTCTGAAGAATTATTCAGAATAAATATGTCTTCAATGTACTGGAGAATATATAAAATTTGTAAACATGGCCTTTTTTGGTGGATTCCTGGTGTTTAAATATCTTGCACTGGAGAACTAAGTTCATGGAAATGTTTTCCCAATGAGGCCTATAAGCTCAAAAGTAAAGCATCCTGGAGGTATTTAAAAGGTGTGTAGATGCAGTGCTTAGGGACATGGTTTAGTGGTGAACTTGGTAGTACTAGGTTAACAGTTGGACTCTATGATTTTAAATGTCCTGTCCAACCTAAATGATTCTATGATTCTGAGATGAAAAGATGAAGCAATCTCTTTCATCAAAGATGAGTCAAACGCCAAGATAAGAAGGGACATACTGAAACAATGGTGAGCTTTATAGGGTTGTGAAGTGGAGGTTAAGTCACATCCTTTGATATATTATTTCTTTTGTTCATGTGCGTGTGTGTGAGAGATACAGCACACTTGTTGATTTGGAATGCCTTCCATTTTTGATCTGCTAGAAGTTCATGAAGGCCTTAAAATGCCCTTTCAGCTGAAGATGTAGGAAGAGCCCACATACTGAGATACCTGACGGACAGGAGAGCAGCTTTGTCTCTGCTCTGCTCATACCTTGCCTCCTTTAGATTCTAGGTTGGTATTTTTGTTTTGAGTTTCTTTTGATGTCTTTTTGGTTTGGTTACTTTAGCGTTTTAGGAGCTGATCAGTTTGTGTTTTACTCTAAAAGAACCTATTTAAATTTGTCACTCAGTTCAGGAAACTGCCACAGGTACCCTCAGTGCTACCCGGAAAACCCCAAGCGAGTGGGGAAAAAATGCAACCTGGGTACATCTCTGGAGAAAGNTATTTGTGTGCTCAATGAACAGAGGAAATCTAATTGCCACTGCACCTCTCTCTCTAGATGCTGCGTGTAAACCCTGAATTTTGCCTTCCTTAATTAGGACATCCGGTTTGTAATCACTTTTATCTACGAAATGCACTAATGTCACAAAACGAGGACATAAAAAGACCACAAAATTTTGAAGTAGGATTGTGCCGTAAAATAGAATAAATCTTACTCCGTTGTGGTTTATTTTGTGTTTGTG
>WEKW01001281.1:0-192554 GCA_013389905.1 Sula dactylatra | reverse complement strand
TGCTGGCCTTCTCTTTTCTGACAGAAGAAGATTAATATAGTAGCTGCTTCCTTCAGTCTTGTTAATAAATATTCCCTGAGACATCCTACAGAGGGATCAGATCCTGATTCTGGAGACATCAGGCAGCCAGAAATGTGAGCCTGAACCAATGGAGGATTCAGGCCAGTAGACAGTAATCAGTTTAAACTAAAAAATGTTATAGTTTGTTTCTTAACATCTAAATCTTTAATACATATAATGGGTGTTTTCCTTTGCCACAAATTTGAGAAGCACATGGCAGAGGAGAGTGTCTCGAAAGGTGCAAATCTGTGTATATCTAAACAAAGGTGATACACAATTTTAGCGTACATTAACAAGGTGAGCTGCTTCAAGTGGAGACTAGTGGACAACTGAAAAGCTTCTGATATGATCTTCAGTTATGAAGGGCTAAAAATGGAGCTGCTTAATTTTTCGCATGGGATCCCGGCAGTAAATATTACACAAGCTACTTTCTCTTATGGCTAACCTAAGAAAAGTCTCTACCAATAAGTTGTCTTGTGTCTCTCTCTCCATCTGTTGTCTCTCTCTCCCTTTGTTGCGTATGTGGCTGTACAGACCCAAACTGTCGTATACGTTTGGTAAAGAACAGAGAAGGTGCTTTACACATTTTGTTGTCTGTTCCTATTAAACAGAAATTGAACTAGAATGAAGCAAAAGCTGCCTTTGCATGAGGTTTGCAAATATTTCTGGCTATCTGGAGTTACCATCTGTTGTTTGACCAAAATCTCATTTTCTTGCCTATGTTTAGCAATTTCCTGCTATAAAAAGTCATTCACATTCTTTATTGAATCCTTTAAATGTAAGCTGTGCGAGCATCTGCACAGCCACATGTGCATGCAAAAGAACCTAATTTCTAACATGAGTGTCACTGAGGATTTCAAACCTTTCTGGCTTAGGAATTTTTTCCTTTGCAGCAAACTGTTGACCAAAGCACCTTTGGTTCCTAATGTGTTTTCAAGTGAACTCTTGCAGCGAGCAGTTCACAGGAGGATGAAGGTACCACCCACTCCAGAAAAGACCATTCCCTTGCTTTTTTCTGTATAGCATCGTTCTTCCAGACAATGTAATGATGCAGTTTAGACAGCTGCAATCACAGCTTTAAGATAGAAATTTTCCTGATTTATAATTTTTGTTAAATTCTTGGTATGCTTTTTTAGTACAAAATACCAAAGAAGTGTGCCCTCTAAATTGAGGGAAAGTGTTCTCTGCCAGCAAGAGCAACTCTTGCTAGCCAGTGTTCGACTTCTCAGTCAGAAGCCCCCTCTCTGAACACAGGATTAACATTTCTATGTGATGGCTGCCATTTACCCAGGCAGAGGGCTGAAGACTTCTATTTATGATCAGCTTAAAGGCACATTGATATCCATGATCTTATGCCTCAATCTGATGTTCAGTCTTGGTCCACTTGGCACTGGAGTCCAGCCTTTACTTTCTGAAGGTGGAAGAGTCTGTGGCAGGGAGAAAAAGAATCTAAAATTCCACGAAAGGTTCTCCTCTGCCATTCCTGTGAAAGGAAATCAAAGCTTTACAAAATTGTAAGTTCTGTCTTTCATACATATCTGGAAAGTCCTTTCTCTTTAAAGCCTGGAAGCAAAGCCTCTTCAGACACTCCAGTTGTTTTACTTAGGACCACGTTCCACATACCAGGCATATTTATGGATGGGCAATCTCTTTTTTAAGTATAGGCAGGTTAGCAGATGCAAGTCCAGGGCTGTTCTCAGTAGAGGTATTTGGATTTGCTGAAAGGAGAGAACATGCAGGAAATTCTAAACAAACTTTGTTTTGTCAGAGAGGTCAGATCATACCAGACGATGTCTTCTACTTCAATAACAAAGTTTACTTTTGATGTTGGTGGGCATTCAGTCGTTTCTCCTGCCTCCTGTTGGTCATTTATACATTACATGGTTGCCACATGGGCTTGTGCATTTGCTGTTCATTAAGTTGCATTATTCCTTAACAATATAGATGAAGTATCCACTAAAGGAAACAAAATAATTAATTACTGAACACAATGACACCATTTAGCCCTAAATTTTCACAACTAGAAGAATTAACTAAGTATGTAATGCATCACTGAATGATTTAACAGAGCATCATAACTCTTTTCTTTTCACCATAAATTGTAACCTGGAATTTTTTTGTAATGGTAATTGCCTTATCTTCATAAATTCTACAGTCTTACATAATTTGACTAGTATTGTAGCAGGATTTCCCAAGAATAAAAAAAGCAGGTGCTGTCAACGGTAATTTAAATAAGAAAAGGCACGTTAAGTGGTTCTTCTTTCACTAGTAATAGAAATTAATTAGCTTTGAGCTGCTTTGGAGGTTTTACATTTTTTGCTGTGGCCTGTTATGTTTTATAATTTTATGGAAAGTAGTTTTGATTTGATCACATTATCTGGTGTGAGGGTTCTGCAGGAAGGCAGAGGTACACAAGTCAAATGTCAGCCTGCCTGGGTATGGAGACTGCAGAGGGTCAAGAGTGTAAATTAAGATCTTCCAAATAAGTCTTTGAAGTGCTGGCGAAGGTTGTGCTACAACTCTCAAATATGCTGCTAAACATTTTTTCCTTTAAAACCAGGAGCTATTGAATGTTTTAAACTAAAGTATGGCTGCTTTAGACTGATTCTACCCTGATGTAAACTGTTGGAAATAGAATTGATTCATTTAGATTAAATCAGTGCAAAATCAGAGAGAACAGGCCCACATATGAAATATAACTACTGTGTCTATGCGTACATTAGCAGTGCCCCTCAAATATTCAGATTTTGTTGAGGGATTGTGGTATATATCTGCATTAGAACCTAGTGGAGCCCAATAAGTGCAGATTTATACACAGTTAGTGATGGACTTGGTCCACTTGGCACTGGAGTCCAGTTCAAACTTTGTGTTTTTCAGAGGGTTTTTTGTTTTTACTTGCTCTAGTCTGATTCTGGCGGTTCGGTGTCCATAACCGGTTGGAGAGCATCTTCTGATCTAGTTTCATTCAAAGGGACTCGGCTAGTGTGCACCAAGACGACTCTGCAGCACAAACTGAAGCACAGCGAAAAGAGTTGATCAAGTGACGTCCTCCAAAAGCACTCTCCTAATATGAACTAAAAGACCAACATATATAATACATACATATGCAGTGGCCTCATTAGTGGTGAGAGCAGCTTTAGTCTAAGTGAAACACAAAACGTGTGCTTTTGGTATGTCTCCCGTTTGCTTATATTTTAAAACAGAATGGTTCTTCTAACATTTTTATTCATGTTTTTTGATTCCAGAAAATTTATTAGCTTTTCAGAGCATGTCACGTTACTGTTAATGTGTTTGCTTGACATTGCAGCAGTATTAATGGGATGTGACTGTTAGGAAATGCAAACCAGTCCTGTGTTGTATCTGTTGTGCCAGCCTTACTTCTCATGTGTGAATTACAAGCAATAATTAGCCCTTTGTGTGAATTACTCTTGGAGCTCGGAAAGACTTTCTAATAGTCATTTAATGTCTCTTACTTCTGGGTGATTTTTCTTCTGTATAGACATAATTGGCAGATCCTGTTTATATTATTGAAGTTTGAGGATGGATGTCTTTTCTTTACATCTGAATGTATGAACTGGGGGTGGGGTAGGTGGAAAATAGTCCTTTTTTAGTTTAAGTGCAGGTTGCAAAAGCTGCTACTTTCCCGAGGATATGAATTTTATCTTTAATGTCAAGAATGAAAGATCCAGTTGTTTGAAAGTAGAATTATGGTCATATTTACATTTATGGAAAGCAAAATATTAAATATACTGATTAACAGACAGGTAGTCAGAGACTTGTCTCTTGTTTCCAGGTTTGTAGCAAGTCACTCATCTTTCTGTGCCTCAATAAAATGGGATGGCATCCTGCAAGTGAGGCTTGGTGTCAGTGTAGAGTTTAGACAACCATCTCCAGCAGAAAGTACAGATGAACTATATCGTTACTTGTTCATTTGTTGCGGGGTGAATCTACAGTCCAGATAAGCTGTTCATGCATGACTGAAATTGCAAATTTCTTAGATTTGTAGGGAAGAAAAGATGACTTAATATTTATATGTTGCTGGAGAAACTATAAGGGACATTCTAATCATTGTAATACATGCATACTGAAGAATCAGATTTAAAACTGCAAATGGCATCCTATATGAATGCATGTTTGTTGTTAAAATAATTTTGCTAGAATTTTTTTTTTTTTAACATCATTTTTGTTTTGACCCCTGTTCTTGAATGCTCTTTACTGACTGGTTTTCCTAACTGTGTTGGTTTTGTCTTTGTGAGCTTTCATTTGAAATTTTAGGCTAAATTTGGGTTGTATTTTTTGCTCCCTGGTGTGTGGCAGTAAGAGTATGTAGCCCTGAGCAAAAAAAATACAGTCTTAAAATAATAAACCTCAGAAGTTACTTTCTATATCCTCTCCTCCTCTGTTTCTGTTCTTATAATGTAGTGATACACTCGGCAGTTCTCTAGGAGTGCTGTAAATTTGTTCATACGTAATTACAGACACGTGGAGAATGGACCAGCTCCTGCTCCCAAGTAATTCAGTGACTAGGACCCATTGGACTTGGAACAAAAGCGCACCGAACAGATCAGTTGTCCTGCTTCCTACTAATTGAGCAAGTCACACAAGTCTGCTCCCGTGAACAAAATGATTCTTCTTGAATACATCCTTTTTTTCTCTTACAAGGAGCTCCTGCTGCTGTCACTACAGCTCCTGAGGTTGCATCAGAGGGCATCAGCTTGTCCGGCAGTGAAACTCTTTGGTCTTTGATTCTCGGAAGTTGCTAGTGAGAAAACAGAGACTCGGTCCCCCTTTCCCATTTCTGAATGCAGCAGAACCAATTGCTTTTTTCCTGCCCTCTAAAATGGAACGTTCAGTACATGATTTGCTTTGCTTCAATCTTCCTTTCTCTTTGCTCTTCCTGTTAGAAGAGCAGTGCAAGAAAAGGGCATGTCAGCTTTTGCTGCAAGGCCTGCTTGCAGATACGGGAACTATGAGAGAGTAAAGAAAAAAGAGCTCATCTTTAGACCAGTTTTAGAATGTTGGCTAGGGCTCCAGGTTCCCAAAGGAAGTATTTTCTCCATACAGGGCCTATTAGCAGAGTAAACTTTGTATTCTGTCCTGCTGGACTAAACAGAAATTTTTTCACCCTTTGTGAAAGGTAATTTTTTTTTTTTTCTTCCGTGGGTAAATTTTCATCCTTGGAGGTGTTCAGAAGACTCAACTAGACAGGTCCTAGAGTAAGCTATTCTGATTAGACCTGCTTTGAGCAGGTTCCTTCCGTTCCAACCTAACTTATTTTACAATTTTGTGAGTCTGCGAAAACACAGAGATATGGTCTGGTATGCGATACACATGGATGCAGGTGGCTCTTGAGGTGCCGTGTTAAGTTCCTTACTGTACATTGTCCAAAAGAATCACTTGAGAGAGCTGCAGGAATTAAAAGATGTAAGATGCATGTGGGCTCATCAAACTGGATTGCAGAGTACTTTTTTCTTTTTAACAAAGGCCACAAAAATTACATAAGTCAGAAAGATTAATAGAAGACGCTGCAAGCCTGAGGAGGTATCCAAGAGGTATGCACATAAAGCCTGGAGCAGCAGTTTCCAACCTCCCATGTACGGAAAGCACATCACGGAGGGTGCAGAAGCTGATATATGGATATGTCATGTGTTGTTGGACACAGTAGGAGAGAGATATGGTGCCTAAGAGGACCCTTTTGAATTCAGTGCACAGACATGTGCATCCACTGTAGACCATAGTCATATTCTTGCAGATCATAGTTGGAACAGTGGTAATAGAAAACTTTCTCTTGTTTCCACTGAAAGCGAAAGCAGCTCCTGAAAGTGAACCACCTAATGCCAGCTAAATTAAAAGAAGGAAAGCACTTGGAATAATTCAATGAACAATAAGTGGGCAGCAATCTAGAAAAAAATTAGTTCATTTATTGTGTTCAACATTTTTGCAATGATATTTAATTACTGTTATGAGAGCTTGGAAAATCTGAAGACAAGTACACCTTAATTCATGGTAAGTGAACTCTTTTTTTAATGTTGGAAAGGGTTCCTCTTGCTTTTCTCTTGATTGTGCAGGAGGAAGGTGACAGAAACAAGGGGGCTACCTGCTTCCATCGCAGCAAAGACTATTTTCTCAGACCCTTGTTGCCTGCTTCTTAATTTTTCTGTCAGAAGAAGTTTCATTTCACTTGACTTAGGTCAGGACTACAGAAAAAATTTTGGACAGAGTGGTGTGAGAGAAATGTGGTATTCCAAGCTTAGGCAGCCTGACTGAAGATCTTGCTGTGGGTCCAGCACAATTCATAAGGAGCCTTTTCAGCCTGGCTGAATGAAAAAAATCACATCTGGCAGTAAATATCAAGGTCCTTTGGTCTTTTTTGTAACTTATTAACATGTAATGGAATTTATTCCTGCAACTAGAATAAATGCACTTGGGAACCAAAATGGCTTTTGGACTGTAGTTTGCCAAACATAGAACCTAGATTTAATCATTGGGATACAGAGCTTATTTTCTTTCTTTAGGTTAAGCCTAAGAAGAGACAAAGGGAAATATTTGTTGGTTGACCTCTGGCCCCAATACAAAATATAGAGAGAATAGTGATGACTCTCCAAAGCCTGCTGGCATAGTAAAGTGCTTGGTATTCTATAAAAAAGCCATCATGTATTCCCTAAATAGTTCATTTTGTTTTCTAAAGTTCTGAAAAACTCGCTTTATTGAAATGCATGTTGTTGCATCGATTTTTCTAAAATACACCTTGTTATCTTTTCTTTGGTAATTGGTGACTGGTAATGACTTTGGCAATTTAACATGTTCTTGCAGACACTTTCCCCATTCCCCCAGATAACTGAAGTCAAGAGAGAGGGCCTGTCTGTCAATCTCTGATGCCTGTCAACTTGCTTGATTGACGGGTTTTGGTTCCACAATAGAGACCGTTTCTGCAGCCCCCATTCTGTTATTTTCTTCTTTCTTAATACTTGTGGGGGATGGTGTTTGCTTTATAATCTGTGTTTAAAATCCAACTTGGAATGAGGCCAGTTCCTAAGAAATTATCACAGTCTTGTTAGCTTTGCATCAAGAAAATTCTCTGGAGAGTTTCTTAAGCTGTGATTCCACCTTTTGAAATTACCTTTGCTCAAAACCTAAGCTTCATTGTTCCTCCAGAATCCCCTTCAAAATCCAACAAAGAGGCTGTGAGGTCTGCCTAATATGTTTTGATATAAGGAAAGTAATTTGTTCGTGCTTTACTTTATTTGGGAAGCCCTTGCTTATGGGATAACTGGCATAGAAATTTTTGCATGTAAGGAATGTAGACAAAATATGTGAGACTGGGAGCAGAGAAGGGGAGGGGTATTTGCATTATGAGGAAAAACTCTAAAACAGAAAACAAGAAAAACTTGTAGAGGAAAGAGTGAAGAGGTTTACTAGTTAGAAAGTAAGGAATCTGTCATTGTTCATCCCCAAAATTATGCGTTCTTACAAGCATTCTAATCAATTTGGCATTAATTCACTTAATTGTGAATTAGGATTGTGCACTAGGTTGTTTCTGATATGAGTTGTACTTAAAATTTAAGACTTTTTTTGGTGAAAGAAGAGAGTGAGGAGAACGGGTTTCTGTATTAAAAATTATCTTTGATTTTGTGAAAAAATCAGATTTTACTCAAAAGCTAATTATTTTAATTTTAAAAATAAGAAACAATTCAATCGGAGTGTCAAATCTGTTGCTGCTGCCATGATTTATGGAAGTAAATGTAACTGCTGTGTCACTTATCTGCATGTAGAATCAAAAATATTGATGTAATTCCACTCAGTGTAATTTGGACAGGAAGAGAAGGGAAACTAGGGTTGAAGTATTGCTACGTTGGAGTCTGAAATACCTGAAAGGAAATACACTTATCAAATAGGCTTAAAAGAAATAACCCCGTAATGCCAAGGGTATTCTGATTAATCACAGTATCAAATGTACCTGTTAGTTCTTCTAGGTGTTCTCCTAGTCCCAGGGCTGGTGCAGCTAGGTTCTGAGCAGTGTGCTGAGCGAATGCCAGTCGATGTTTTGGTATTGTTCATTAATTTCACATTCACTCTTTAGAGGTTGAGGATTCTGTTATGGACAGATACATGAGGTGGGTGCTAGCCTCAAATGCCTTTTGTTGGGAAAGGACTGTTCAGTTTGTTGCATGGTTCTTTCCCCCCCCCAGTTGTTTACTGAAATGTAGGCCAAAAAAACCCACCAAACCCGAAAGGCTATATTTCATAAAACTAAGATCCTTCTCCTCTGGTAGCTCTGTGTTCGTGTCATCTGAATTTGAACATAAAGAATAAACAATAGCTAAATTTGGGTTTATTGTTTCCTATAATAACAAATAGAATAAACAAATCGGTTCCCAGATAGAGTCCAGTAAGCTGGCAGGGAAAGAGAAAGAGATCAAAATAGACCGAGCGTGTGCTGTGTGTATGAATATCCATTTCTAATGCACAATATGGACCTTGAGATCTTGAACTCATTCTTGCTGTGTAAATTGCTGAGCACCCTCAATTCTTTAAATGTGTAGAGCGCTCAGTAGTTCAGAAGAAATAGCCCCATATAGTCCGAGTTAAACTGCTCGGATGATACCTGTGCTGCAGCGTGTACTAACCTGTTGCCTTTTGGCTGCGTGGACTGGTGATGGTGAGCAGGCCAAGAGTGGCAGGAAAGAAGGAATGGCAGATGCAGCTGACGTGCTGGAAGATATTTACTGGGGGGGGGAGGCAAATATGGGAAAATGTATAATCCTTGGACTTTTTCCTGAGGTCCTCATTGCATGAATGACTATATAATACATTGTGTGTCACGAAGTGAAAAATACCCCCCTATGATACAAAGTATTTGAGTGGTATACCCTGTGCATCTTGGGTCTGTTTAGTTGGTTGTGTTTGGATGTTGCTAACCTATTTTTCCAGAGTTATAAAGACTAGTTCAGGATAAAAATGAGCTCATTCACCACAGTGCTTTCTGCATAAAGTGGCCACAAGCCTCTACATTAAGGAATACAGATAGCATGTAGGAATGACAATTTTATGGAACTAAGAGAAAGCACATCTCCACTGTCATTTCCTTTTCTTTCCTGTCCCTGCTGAACCATTCAGAATGTATAGTTCAGGGAAAGTTGTAATTTTCTAAGCTTCAGAATAGAGGGCAGTAAGGTCACGGTATTCCTTGAACACTTTTTGTTCTATTACTGCTGGAGTACGTAGTGTTAAAATGATTTAGAGTGACTGCATCTTTGCTTTTAAATCAGGACTTCCCTCTCGTACTCTGGTAAGCTGACTGTTGCTAGAACCCCTGCTGTTGCAAAAGATTTAGTGGTGGGCAAGGTGTAGAAATTGTCTGCACCCACATTAAATAAGACCATTCTGAAACATGTGGGTGGTACTTTTAAAATGTCTTATAAACCATGTTACGCATTTAGAATAGATCCCACTGTACAAAGAATGGCAAAAATCCAATTTATGCTTTCCTGTTTGAACACAGAGGAGAAGCTAACAGATGTATGCAGAAACAACCATCATGTGGCTTTCTTGCAATCATGGGAACCTGGAGGAAAAGTCTCGTTTGTGCTATCAGGGATTACAGACTTGGTACCAGCCTGATGCACCAGGTCTGTGGAGATCGTCTTTATCCTTACGGAGAGAGCTACAGCATATGCTTTCTGCACCTGTGGAATTGCCGTACCCTTTCCTACGCTGAACAGGTAGAATAGCTTCAGAGGCCAGATTCTCCTCTATCTCAAATTTCTAGAACAATCATTTGGCCCAGTGTGGCTGTGGTCTCTAAATTATGTCTGAGTCATCACAACATCACTGGTGCTACCAGCACTTCATTTGCAGATGTTTGCTTTATCTATAGCTGTAGCGCTCGTGTTACGCCCTACTGAATTTTACGTGCAATTTCATTCATTCCCCAACCCCGCCTTTTTTTAAAGATTGCATTAAAGGTACTAGTTGCTTTTCAGATTTAGTTATCATGTTCTTGAAATTCCAGATGCAGGAAGTGGGAACTCTTGTTTTACTCCCTGTGCAGTTTGTTGTTTTGTATAACTGCATGAAATCTTTTTCTTTCTGAACTAAGCAGACCCAGTTTCTAATTATGACTTGTAGTTAAATTCCTGTGGGCCTGGCACCATTTTTGTGACCTGTCTTTGAATTCTTTCTCTTACTACTGTGTTGTTTCTGAGATAAAGCAAACAAAAATGAAACCAGTATTCTGGGCGAGGCCATACTATTGATTAATAGCATTAATATTAGCATTAATATTAGCACTGTTGGTTCCTATCTCATTCTGGATGGATCCCAACAATTGTTTTGTTTTCTGATTGTGCTGCACTTCAGCAGAAGACTTGGTAGAGTTTTTCCACAATGATGTGCAAAGGTGTTTCTCTCAATTTGAGAACTCTGCAAAGTAGCTACAAAGAGGTGAATGTGTAATGTTAAAAAGATACAGAAATTGGTAAGGAGCAGATGTACAAGGAAAGGGTCTAATTACAGGCCTTTCTGAAGAGTTCATGAGGCTAGCGTAGGTCTAGAGAAGCTGGGAGAAAGAAGACTGAAAAACAGCTGGTAAGTAAAGATACTCATATGTATGTGTCTGTACTGTGAATGTGATAGGTTAGAGCTTCAGTATCTCCTGTTGGAAAGTGGTGCTTGGTCTAATATTGGCATCTTGAGCAGTGTGCAGCGTTGTGACTAGTGCCCTGTGATAGGCCTTACCGTGCCTGGACGTGTTTATCTAGCTCTCAGGTGAGCTACTGAGGTTTTATGTAGGTAACCAGAAGCCTGCGTCAAATTCCACAAACTGACAGCCCTCGGTTCTGAAATAACTTTGTAAATTACAGCAGTTTAAGTTAGATCAATATGTTTTGTAAAATTTAGCCGTGGCTAAATTGCTGTGACAGTTCATAGCAACCTGAACTTCAGATGAACCTACCCTATGTAGAAATGGAATGTCTGATGTCTGTGTTAGTTTCTCACATAGCATCTTTCTACAGTCTGGCTAGATGCTCTGGATCTTACGGGTATTTCTTGCAGAAGGTGTATTTAACCTTCTGATTGTCACTGTGTGGAATATGATGATGGAAGCCCTGATTTTGCACACAATGAATATATTGATAGATTTATCCCATTTACTGTACTTGTCTGTCATGTCTGAGGACTCTAATGAGTTGTTTTCAGGGACTAATGAGAACTGTAATGGCTAATGGATGTTTACAGCATCGCTGCATTTTACCATGTGATAATGTGAACACCAACTTCAGTTCCTTCAAATTTTTAATTGGCACCATCAGAGTCTTTAATTATATTTCCTCAGACAACAAAAAATCTCAGAGAAATCAGTGAGGAGAAGTTGGTGATCCTGCTGGAGTGACCAATGGCTCTGATGGACACTTTCTGTGAATGCTACACTCTCAAGTAATAAATTCCTGTAAAAGTCCTTTGAGAACTAATTTTAAACCAGACCCAACTCAAAACCAGATTTTTCCTATTTGCTCTTTTTTTTTGCATTAATTCAACTGTGAAAAGAAAAACTGAAACTGCCCAGCTCTTTGTCTTTTAAGATATTTTCAGACTGTTTTCATTTATAAAATAGGAGATATTAACTGGAAAAAATTGTGTTTCCCTTGGTTGTAATAGTCCAGGTTTGTAGATAACTGGAATGGGGTTTATCTCTTCTGTTTTGGACATCTGAAAATTAGGCTTGTGGTCTCAGGTAGACTTTTGGGCTACCTGTGGTTAAGAAAGAGAAGGGTGCCTCCTGAAGGTTAGAAATTCTATCTCAAAGTAGGTTTCCAAAAGGCATGGGACAATTTACCCGACATGTGCACCTGTATGTTTTTTTCCCTATTGCAGTCACAGTCTGGAAACTAGTATGAAGTTTGCAGTCCAATCCAACTGCGTGCTGCTGCCAAATATGTTTTCCAGTTCTCTGTATGCCAGATGTAGCCAAAGGTTTTTAGCCCTTTCTGGGTTGGACCCTGGGATTATTTTTCCATGAGAATAGTGAGATAGTCTAGTTCATCATATCATTGTGTAATGTGATGCACGGTGAGGAAAACAAGACAACACAGATTTTTAGTCCAAGGAGAGCAGGACAATCTGTTTTAATGGCAACCGGTAGTTGGATCAGTGTAGGCATAACATACTTGAACTGCTAGGCCAGTACCCATGTAGCAGTTCTCAAAAAGTCCCTGTAAATACCTGCAACTATAGTTACTCAAACACGTCAAAATCTGGCCCATGCTCATGGCTTTAGAATTAGCAGATCTGATCCTTTCTCAACTGCATATTACACACACCTACAAAGCAGAAAACCAGGTTTCTTGCTTTTTCAATTTGTGGAAAGTTCCTCAACTTTGTGCAATTTCTTCAGACAGAAAAATCTCTTTGCTTCTTTTCACTTAACTGAAACCAAAAGTAATTAAACCGAAAGAGTTTATTGACGCAAACCCCCTAAAGAACTGGCAACGAAAATAGTATATAAGATAAATAACATTCTCATACATTTATAGTAATTGAGCTGGCCTCTAAAGTAAAGGTGATTTTTGTCTGCTTCCTCACACAAGCGAAAAAAAAATCTAGCACCCTTTGACTCATTAAAAGTTGAGGAAGCACATTGGTACAACATACTCTTGTTTACTTATTGAAATGTCTAGTTACACTTGGGCTCTTAAGGTAAATTATTATAATTTCTGATTTAGTTTTATGTAACTATTTTTAAGAGAAAAAAATGGCTCTTAATATTCTATTTTAAAATACCAAAAATGTTTTTTTTAAAATTTATGTTTTATCCATTCTAGATTTCAGTGATGTCAAGGTGTTTAATTGTTCTGGTGCCTGGTAAAAGAGAACTTCATTGAGAGGGAGGAAACCAGAGAGGCTTAACATTTCAAACTTAAGTTGACCTTGAGTGACTCAAAGTTCATAAACAGTAAGTGTGTTGGCACTTAAATGATTTAAAGAATTCTAATGGACTTTTGAAATCCCAGCAAAATCCAGATTGACTGAAAAAGTCCTTAAAATACCAGCCTTTGGAGCAGGTTTGAAAAAATCGTGAGCATGAGCGTGTAAGGGAATCAAAATTGAGGAGTTTCATTGACCACTGTCGTGGTTTAACCCCGGTCGGCAACTGAGCACCACACAGCTGCTCTCTCTCACACGCTCCCACCCCATGGGATGGGGGAGAGAATCGGGGGGAAGAAAAAAAGTCAAACCCATGGGTTGAGATAAAGACAGTTTAATAGAACAGCAAAGGAAGAGAAAATAGTAATAATAATAAATAAATACATAAATAGAATATACAAAACAAGGGATGCACAATACAGTTGCTCTCTACCCACCAACCGATGCCCAGCCAGTCCCTGAGCCGCGATCGCTGCTTCCCCTGGCCAGCTCCCCTCATTGATATACTGGGCATGACGCCATATGATATGGAATATCCCTTTGGCCAGTTTGGATCAGCTCTCTTGGCTGTGCCCACTCCCCTCCGGGCTTCTTGTGCCCCTGGCAGAGCATGGGGAGCTGAAAAGTCCTTGACTAGTGGAGGCACTACATAGCAGTAACTAAAGCATCTGTGTGTTACCAACATTTTTCTCATACTAAATCCAAAAGACAGCACTGTACCAGCTACTAGGAAGAAAATTAACTCAATCCCAGCTGAAACCAGGACAACCACATATGTTTGTGTCCATTAGTCGCATCACCTATGGGGACATTTGCACAGTTACTGTTGTGGTGCTGGTATTTGCAGGGATGAGGCAAATTAACACATCTGCACAGTGCCAGCAGCTCACGGGGGTTCTAGCAGTTCTCTCAGTGCTGCTGCAGCCATACCATTGGGATGGACTCCCATGCTGTATTGGGTTCAGATTTACAACAAGCCAGAAAGATTCTGGTTTTGCACCATAGCACCCCAGCATTATTCCAAGGTTTCCGTGTAAAAAAAAAAAAAAATAAAGTGTGGAAGTGACTGTGCAAAACAAGAAAAAAAATCTGCTGTGAGCACAGAACTTTGCAACATGATCCTGATTATTGTGGCTTTTGTGACAGAGCACAAGGCCAAGTGTAAGTCTACATTTACTGATGTTTTTAATTTTAGCTAATTACTATTTTCAGTGAAAGGGAGCATTTGGTTTAATTTCACTAAACGTCTAGATTTATTCTGGAGAAACTGATTATGTCTTCTGCTGTTCGTATATTATCTTCGTAGTATTTTTACTTAGACAAATTCTAGGTCATAGAAGGTAAAGAATTATGTAGATCCTGCTCAATTCAAGCAGCGTATCACTTTCTGCAGAACCAGCTGGGATTATTTAATAACAGCTTATTATTATTCTTCTAGGGATTTCACTAAATTTGTTTCAAAGGTTTTCTGAATAATAGCGCTCAGGAAATTCTATGCAGCAGGTGAAATCCACATGGATTTTGCAGTTGCCCAAGCATTATCCTTTTGCTAACTATGAAGAATGGTTTATGGTTAAATTAAAAAGAATTTATTCTCATTTTGAAGACAGAACAACCATTTTTATAGCAAAAGAGTTGAATTTATGCTCAGTTATCTAAGAACACATTATTTTTGCCTGTGGCCTAAAATTATATTGGCTGATGTGGTAGAATTTCGGAGGTACGTCGGAAGCAGGCTGTATGAAATGGTAAAGCCATAACAGTACTTACAGAGTGGAAGATTGCAAGTTGAACTTTGGCAGAATCCCTCTCCTTTACACTGAGGAAAGAAGGATTTAGCCGATAGTCTGTTCATGTTGATCTCATGAGTCTTGATCTGAGAGTGAGGATAAACGTGTGAGCTGAAAGGGGATGATGCTGTCGAGGCAAGTGCAGTCAGCGTCGGTGGCAAACACTGTGTGAGGAAGCAGAGCAGACAGAAAGGAGACTGATAGGTAGCCCCAAACCAGAGGAGTATGGCTTTTGGAGCTAAAGAAACAAAGGCAAGGTAAGCTTCATGATTTCACACTATCAAACCCACTCCTAAGATGTGTGCGAACACAGGCTGTGATAGCGCTCATACCCCTCTATTAAACTGGCACAATGTTTATTTTTAGGTTTTTTTAAAGAAAGAATATGGGTTCCCTGCAGTACTGGCACACTAGCACACACCACCTGTATCCTATCAAGTGACAGATACAGTCAGTAAGACACCAAAGATGTTTTCTCCAGTCCGTCTTGGAGAGCTGTGTTTTCAGTGACTCGTCCCATGTTACCAACCGTATCACAGTATTGTCTGACTTACCTGACCTGGTAGACATTTTCAGGTGTGTCTCTGTGCTTCTCTAATTAATCACTATTTGCAGAAGTAAAAGAGGTAAAAACAGTGAAGCCTGGGGTGTTTTGCTAGAGAGCTTTGCTTTTTTGATTCCTTTCTCAATAGTCGTAGCATCTACTCTCTGTTTTGGGGCTGCATGTTCCTTTGCATGTGCATTTGAAAGATACTTGCAAACATCGTTTCTTGTCTCAGATTCGCTGCAAAATTTGTGTGTGCTTCTAACTCTAGGTTGGAATGTTCAGGTGAAAAGGGAATACTAGTGATTGCTTTCTGTTGTTTTCCCACTATCTAGAGTTGTCTTTCCTTTGAATACCAGTATTGGTGGACTATTCAGTCATTTCACTCTTTCTTTGTTCTGTGCTAAGTTCTTCCTTTATTTCTTCAGAAAAGTACTCTTTTTCTCTTGCTTGCGTAACAGGGAACAGATCTTCTGGGCAGTTACCCATCTGTCTTCTCTCCCACAATAAGCAAAATGAGATAACAACTTATTGTGCTCTGCCTGATGAACCCTTGCCACATGCTGGGAGATGCTCCAGCTGCACTGGCCTGGTGGTGGTGCTCCGCAGACTTTTTTTNTTTTTTTTTTTTTTTTTTTTTTTTTCAGTAATCTGATATATGTGCCCCTACCAGCATCTCCAACACTGATATGGAGCCAGAGTTCTGCCTCCTGATTTGTGTTGGATAACAAATGCCGTCAGTGAACAGCAGCAGTTTTTGCTGTGGATAGAAAAAGTCTACAATTTCAGTACCTCACTTAATGCTCCTTTCCTTACTCTCTCCCTCCTCCAATGTTTTTGAGTGTGCAGATGTTTCCTAGTTAGTTATTATTTAAGTGAGCAGCTTCTTGCTAACATGTTAATTAAAACTCGCTGTCCGGAATCTCTTGGTACAATTTGCAGTGTAATCTGTAGCCTCTAGTGCATCATTGTATCTCTATTAAAAGGAATTCTGTGTAATGATGCTGGGATTTAATTAGTTTCTTTGCCGGTGTTGTAAAACATAGTGATAAATGAGGTAACAGGTCCATGGATCATTATTCTACTAGAGATGAGCTTATTAGCTGATTATGAATCATTAACAAAGTCTACATGGGATTTGCTTATCTAATTCAACACAATTTTGAACATTCAATACTCTACATTCATTTCTTTCAACTAACAACATTGTATTTAGATTGTAATCTTTGCATCCTTTATTCGGGGAATTTTCTTCTTTAGTGTTGAATTCTAATTATATTGCAAGTGCTGTGAGAAGACCTTGTGTCCATCTGTGATGAATGCAAAGCTGTGTTATAAGGTTTTACACAACTGCATGGTTTTTTTCATTTGGTTTTGAGTATGTCTGTTTATTAAGCATCTGGCATTGCAAGAAAGGAAGAAACTTAAGACATTACTCAACTTTGATTTTTTACAATAATACACTAACAAGAGAAAAGTGAACTACACGGTACCCGCTAGAACCGATCGTGTAGAAGGCGGCGTAGTCATGCCACAGTGAGTTTTCAATTTGGGGGTGGGGGCGCAGCCTGTGTAGCGTCAGTGCAGTTGACAGAAATCGTGCCTGTTTGTAACGCAGAAGTGTACTTCGTGGAGAATACTCACCTGAGAGGTTTTCTGAGAACAAAATATTCAGAAATTTGGTGCTGTGAGTTTATTTTCAAATAAACAAGACAGAATTTCGGAAGATTTTTCCACCTCTTATTGAGTATCCGCAGGTGTTTAAAGTATGTTCTCGCCTTGACCTCTCCGCTGCTCACTTTTTTAGCCAAGCCAGTCTTGGTTAGATAGACTTTAGGCTATTTTTTTGTGCTGTGCCGTAAGGTTAATTTGGAGTTATTGTAATTCAAGAACAAAAACTTTCTGTCCTGAATTTTGTTAGTTTCTTGTTTTTAAACAAATTTGTGAGAGGACACACATATACTAGAAGTGAGAATGTGCCCTGCTTTTGGGTTCAGTTGTTTTCTCTTCCATTTAAATTTAAAATACGTGCAATTAATGAAAATCAGCTAAGGAAGCATCTCTTCCATTCCAGTGCATCATAGCATCCTAGCAGGTGGAGTTTGTGTTGTACTTCTGTGATAGCAGACCAGCAGAGTGAGACCGTGCCAGGACGGTAACACCAGGAAAGTATTGTGCGTGATTTCCCCAGAGCTGTTACGAGCACTCTTAGCAGATGTGTCCCAGTTCACCTCGGCCATGAGACTGGTGGTCAACTAATGTCGCAGCCAGGCAGAGCACATCCCCAGACTCTATGAAGCTTCCTGTGAGGGCTCTGTTAGTCGGAGACAAGGGATCTCTTGATATTTCTAGACTCATTTTTGGCTAGGAGTTGTAGTGCTGCTGGCTGATCAGTTCCTTTGTGAGATTTGAGCCAGTTTCTTGGAAAGTGATGAAGTTTGTCTGTAATTTTTTGACTGAGAAAATGGGCTATAATATGTTGTTGCAGTGCATACGTTAAATTAGAAGCTAAAAAATAGGAAAGCCTAACATGATAAAAACTCCTATGCATCACACACCGGGCATAGGCTGCGGGAGTAGTCCAAGCAAATGGTCTGTGGAAGATCTCACTGTAACTCTTCAGCTTTGTGCAATGTGAAACTAAGAATTGATAGTGGCAGGTAAGTTTTTAATGGAGATGAATACACAGATGTCGTTTGTTTTTCACAGTTTCATTGATTTTTGAACCAGCAGAACAGAAATAATAAGTTTCATCCCTGTCCACCTGTCTAAGCTCTTTCAAGCTTCTTCCCTGCAGGTTACTTCCTTTCTGTCCCCAAGTGTGTAACACTTTTCTGTATACTTAATACTCTGGATATGTCTTTATTTAGCCCACTTATTGCTATGATTGTTATCCGTATTACTAATTAAGCACCATTTGAACAAAAAGCTACTTTGCATGCGAATGTTGTTGCACATTCTTTGTTTCTTCCAAGCATATTTTATCTTTAAGATCATACTCCTTTTAGCACAACCATAGCTATTTTCACTGTGCTTGCAGCGATTTGCACGATAGTACGCCGTTCGCTGGATGTGTGTTCTAGAGGCTGTGGCAGCATCAATGCTCAGTCGTCTTCCTGATAGAAGTAGATGGGGCAGAAGTTAGGGTTTAGGGCAGCTCACTGTTATTAGCCAGAATGGTCCTGCAACCACTGTATCAGCACGAAGTAGTCAAATTATTGATGAATACATTAGCAATAGAAATCAGCAGGGTGAAATTGCATTGACAGTTACTGATCTGCAAATGATGAGCCATTGTTTGTAAACAGAAGCTAGTTTGGCGTAACCTGCTTTGTGTACTCCTTACTAGAAAATAACATGCTTGGGTGTACAAGGTATATCCAAGGGGCATGTGTCTTTGATTCTCAAGCATTCCGATACATCCGTAGAGTATTGACTTGCCTATGCTGTGCTTTAGGTATTCTTATCCTGCCTTTGACCCACAGCTGGAGAGAAATGAATATTGAGAAACGGGTATTTAGTCTTCTCTGTCCAAGGTCCCCTTGACCTGAGTGCTATGTATGGATACTTGTGTATTCTTTCTGGAAGGCGGGCTTTTTTCCTGGATATGCTTTTATTCTGCTCTCAGAAATGCAGCTGTCATTGAAAATGACCTCTGTGGAATCTGCCTTAGTTGCTACTGCACAGGAGACTGTTAATAATTCTTCAGGAGAAATCCTGGAAAGAATGTAAAAAGATGATGATGGTGATGGCAGAGTTGCTGCCATCATACACTGTCCCATAAATACAGAGTTAAAAAATCGGGATGTTCCTCAAAAATTGGCAGCTGAAAGTGGATACAATTTTCTTGCGATTCTAGCAGGATTCCTCTCTTATGAATATACTATTTACAGAGCCATTAGTTCTAATCCTTTCTGATCTTTTGTTTATCGTGTCAGAGGTAAATATTACTTGGTTTGTCCCTGTGGGAGCAAAGAGCATACTATTTTTGTTTCTATGTTATTTTCTTTCACTGAGACAACCTGTTATTTCTTCCTTTGAAAAAGATTTGTAAAGTGACAGATGAATTTCCAGCAACAGTAATATTTCTTAATAGTTAGGGAAACAGGTTTGTATTGCAGAGATGCAGCCATGAAGAAAAATAGGAGAATTAGAAAGACATGGTTTAAAATATAATAGGATAGTAACACCAAGTGAATGCTAGAAATTGTCAATAACCTTCATGGTGCAACTGAAAAAGTTGACTGTGTAAACGTATACCCTTTGCCTTAGGGTCTGTTTACATAAGCATAGTAGTACCTTTTCACTCACACGTTATCAGCGATCGTGAATTACCGTTATTAGCTGCACTTAAATCTTTACATAATTACGATTTTATATTGTACAATAATTTATTCATTTTAAACCACTTATTTGTTTTCTAAATAGAGATAATATTATAAAATAACTTAATCTGGTTTATTTGAGATTTTTATAAACAATAAATTGGACAGTGTCAATATAAAAACATCAGATTTTGTCCTTTTGTAATTAGGATAAAATACTTGCTCTCAAAATTAATTTTTTTAACCAAACAATGTTAATTTTTTTTTTTTTTGAGCAAAATACTTGAATCCTATGAATCCTCATGAATAACATTTTTCATATCAGTCTCTGTACAGCTCTGGAAGCAAAGTGACTGTTTATTTTGTGGAACGCATTCCAATCTCATAAGCAGTAGGATATGGACATTCAAATGGATTGAAACAAAGCAGGTTAATTATTCAGGGACCTCAGACTAAAATAAGTTAAGTCACAAATAATGCATCATGTGCTCCCATTATAACCTGAATGTCCCTAGATTACTGTGAGTATTTCCCCTCACTCTCAGACCAGTATTTTCTGTCTGATTAGAGGTTTGTTTTCCTTTTTAGTGTCTATTTTGCTATTTTCAAAAGCAGGGTCCATTTTAGATATACATTAGTACCTTGATATAGGGATAAATCTGTATTTTTGCTAACAGAGTACTGATTTCTGGGTTTTGTAAAGGTCTCATGAAATGTGGCTAGGCAACGTCATTCTTTGAAGATCATTATTACTACCTCTATAAATATATATAATAGCCAATAGCAGAGAATACTAACTTTTACAGCAACATTTACAAAGCTTTATGTTCTCAAGGTGACGCCCTTTAGTAGAGGACAATGCATGGTTCTTAGTTCAGCAGTTCTGTCAAGTCTGAGGCAGTCATTTGATTTCACTTTTATACATATGCTTAGGTGTTCAGAAAATTACTGTATGTAGAAGAGAAGTCCTGAATGCTATAAGGCTAGGTCAACAGCAAGGAGGTAGATTTCCAGATTCTTATTGTTTATGTTTTCTGTGATCTGACTTTATTCTGACTTTGGCTTACTTTAGAGTAAACAGCAACATGCACAAATATGAGTGCTGTTACCCAGTTTTGACTTCCATTTTAAAGGATCTCATACTTGTTTGGAGTTGTTCATGTGCTGCAGATGAAACAGGAGTGATAAATGTTTGCATTTTCATCTCTTGCAAGAGGAAGAGGCTAGTTTTTGGGGGGTTTTGGGGTTTTTGTTTGGTGGTATTATTATTATTATTGTTGTTGGGGGGGGTTGGGGGTTTTGAGGTTTTTGTGTGGTGGTATTATTATTGTTGTTGTTGTTGTTGTTATTATTATTATTTTATGAGTATCTTTTGAGTGGGCTGAGTAGAGGCAAAACCCAAGCGTAATGTATTCTGCCTAGTGTTTTGAAAGTTCTCTGTATCATCCATCTTTTGTCTATCTGATCATACGGAAGAAGATGCTTCTACCTTAGCAGAAGCCAGCAAAGTAAGTCTCAGTGAGTAAGGGGACAAATTTAGACCAAACCATTGTTAGTTCCAAATAATCTCATTAAAATGACATACAAAAGAACATGGTGGGTTATTCATCATTTGTCCTTCTACATGAAAGTTTAGCATTGTTTTTAAAATCTGTTGTAACACAAGAGCCATTATAGACCTCTTGCCCAGGTTACAAGTTCTCTGATGTCTTTGGCATAGATGATCTAGTCTAGGTCATCTAGACTAGTCTAGATATAGATAGCGCTATTATGCGGTCTTCCAGCCTCCAGAGGCTTGTGTCTTGCTTGCGAGTAGTATCTCTTTTTCTCCTGTGCAGCAAGGAGTTTTATTCTTGTAGACTGTGAATCCTGGGGATTCATTGTGTCATTTTATGTATTTTACCAAATACGCTTGTATATCTCCTCACACAGCAGCAGCAATAAACAATCAGTTCTAACTACTAAATGACAGAGTTACCCATGCATTCAATATGTCCGGACCCAAGTATATCGAAGGCATCATCGTGGGGTTTTTTTTGGTTTTGGGGGGGTTTTTTTGTTTGTTTGTTTGTTGTTGTTTTTTTTTTTTGGAGGGGGGAGGTGTGTTGGTGGGTTTTTTTGTTTTTTTGAATTGATCTATAACCAAAATACTAGATACCCGTAGGCCAAAGCACATGTTCAGACCCAGACAATATTGCCTTTGTTGAGTATGGAGGCATTAGTTTTTGCATGTGTATATGAGATATAACATGGAGTGTCGTGCATGTAATCTAACGTAGACCTGAGGAAGGGTTTCATGTGCATAGTTCAGTGAAAAGGCATGTGTAAATTATGCTTCCCTGCTCCCTTGTGCAAGATTCTATGCTCTGTTCTGAAGCTTTCTCTTTAAAAGCTAGTGTCATCAGAGACATGGGTGGATGGATAATAGCCTATGGAGTTCTTCCTTTCTGTTTTTATTTCTCTTTGAGGATGCTGCAGGAAGTGAGGGAGATTTTACTTCCTCACTACCTGCATCTTTGTCGCACGGTGTTGAGGCAAATCAGGCCACGATACACTATGTACCAGTGTCATAACAGGTTGCATTAGATTGTCTAACATTGAGCTTCATTTGACCCCTCACAGGCAGTAACTCGGATCAGGAAAAGAGCCGGCCCATGGCAGCTCAGTAATTATGAGCACGGCATTTCCTTAAGCGATGCTGGGTGTGCTTCCGTCTGTAAATATGGTGAGAAGACAGGTCCCGTATCGAATGCTATGGGACTGTTGCGGTTTAACCCCAGCCGGCAACCAAGCCCCACACAGCTGCGCGCTCACTCCCCGCCGGTGGGATGGGGGAGAGAACGGGAAGAGGAGAAGTTTGAAAACTCGTTGGTTGAGATAGGCAGTTTGACAGGGAAAGCAAAAGCCACATGCGCAAGCAAAGCAAAACAAGGAGTTCATTCACTCCTTCCCACTGGCAGGCAGGTGCTAAGGAGAGCAGGGCTCCATCGTGTAATGGATACCATCCTCCTTTCTTACAGAGTTTATCTGTTCTGTGACCATGTGCGTAGCTTCCTGAGAAGACAGGCCTTCAGAGCCAGAGCTGCCTTTAGCTTTTCCACTCCGTTTTTTTCATCCTTACGTTTCTGAATTCCAAAATTCCTCAGAAATACTTAGGCCAGATACATGTTTCACAGATATCGGGCCAAATCCCTGAACCTACTACTTAGTTTATACTCAGACGTTACTCATGCAAAATTCCCAGTGAAGTCAGTGAGATTTTTGCTTGATTCGAGAAGGAGAATTTGGCCCAGTGTTCTTTAGACTCAACTGACATTAGCCACAATATGAGTTGAAGGAATCGAGGTAAGCCAAAGCCCCCACATGAACTTCACACACGTGTGTAAGAAAAAAAGGTTTGCAGCTGACAATCTTAGAGCATTTCATGTTTTTTCATTCATGTTTTTCGTGTCATGTTTTTACATAATCGTAAAGCGTTAGAATCTGAAACAGTAGAACTGTCCTTACCTTAAACTAGAGCAACTCAGTGCAATAGAAATAGGCAAGCAACCCAGTTCCAGGCTTCTTACTGTTGAACTATAATGTGGTTTCCCCAGGAATCGTGGAATCCTACATATGGGTTTTAATTAACTCCAACAGGTATTTAATGGAGATTTAATAAGACAGTTATTGTATGTTAATTAAATGTCAACTGATTGCTAAGAGGTTTTTGCAATTATTGAAGTTTACTAATTATCTGATAGATAAATCAATTTTCCATGTGAATAACTCACATCTATGTAAGCAATAAATATGCTGGTAGATAATGTGTATTGTCATATTGAAATGAGAGATGTACTGTGTTGAATAAGCTTCTTGCATCTGTCCAGTATAGGCTGGAAGAAGACAGTTTGCTCCTCCTACTTGGCTGTTTTCTTGCTGAATACAACCCAGCTGGTAGCTCAGAAGATCCAGGTCACTGGATCTGTGAGTACAGCAGTAAGGGGTGTCAAGAGTTTCGCCTGAAACATCTGTATGGAACCAAACAGGGACCACAAAAGTAGCTCACATCTCTCCACCCTCTCCCCAGGGTTTAAAAAGAAGATGTGTCCTGTAGGAACTAAAGAAACTATCAGGTCTTTCTCTTCCTTTCACAACAAAGATTGCATTATGATGTAGATTGGTTGTCCTTTGTGTGTTGAGAATGAGCGCTCTGGAACAGGAGTTTTGTTTTCAGAAACATTTTTGGCATCAAGCATGCACTCAGACCCATACAAATGCATCAGTACGTTCTGTGGTATTACCGATTATTAATCAGTACTCAGTGTATTAATGAGGAAAGTAACTCTAATCAGCTCTGATTTATGCAGATTAAATACAACCCTCAGACTCTTGGTCAGTTGCCAGGACAGTCTACAGGTGGTGAAAGCAGAGATGACACTTTTTAATTTATTTTTTTTTTTTTTTTTTTTTTTTTAATAAAAAGGGAGAAAAAGCCATTTGTCTAGGAAAAAGGTTCTTAATAAAATGTATAGGTCTTTGATGAGCTTCCCCTCTGACAGTCCTGCTTAAGTCCTAATTCATTAAATAGAATACACCTGATATGCAGCTTTTACAGTTGGTTAATGAGTCGGGCCACCTGAGAGATGCAGACAATTGCCTTAGAATGTAAAAGTGTAGATTTGTAAAGTGGAACACTTAATACTACTGTGTAACTAAGTCTGTGTGGGACTGTAGCACAGAAATGGGACTGAGAAGTGCGCACCAGAACAGAGAGGATTTCTTCATTAATTATATCAAAGCTAGCAGAGTATTTGAAGATTTTGTTGGACTTCTGGCAACAGCTAAAGCAGATTCTTCTCTCAATTGCTTAACACACATTTAGGTAAAGGGCATGCTTTGCCCATCCTTAAGAATGGATCAGTGTGCCATAATTTACTTTTAAAAATGCAACGTAGCAAAACCACTTCAAAATGCAAGAAAAAGATGAAAGCAGGCTCTTAGACTACCAAACTGCTTCATTTTCTCTTATTCCTGTATTCCTCAAAGTTACAGAGAGAGTGAAAGTATATCCTTCTCAGTCGGTGCTATGAAAACAGCAGAGTCATCCAGCAGTGGAAAAGAATGATCATGATGAAAAGAACTTCTACTCCCAGCCGATGCCAGATGAAGTAACACCCATGACCTCTGATGTCAAAGGAAAAGATGCTTCTTCATTTGTACAGAAATCTTTCTGGAACTCAGCTTGGGTGGCAGTCATGCTCTATCCCTCTCTGTTCAGGATTAGTGGATTACCTCTGCTTCACTCAGCCTAGGAATTGAGCACAGCTGCCCTGGGCCCTTTGTCATGGAGACTTTTTGTGTCTTTGGTATTCTCCAGTCCTGCTTCTCCCCAAAAGCCATTGTGCTGTTCACTTATAGGAGACAATAGCCTAGAGATGCACATTGACCAAGTAAACCTAATCAATAATATGGCACATGTGGGTGACACAATGCTACCGATGGCTAATCAATAAATGCTTCCTGCTGACTTCTGTGCATCTGGCTTGTTCAGTAAATAAATCCAATCCTTCTGAAGATAGTTTGGCCCCAGACTTACACCAGTTGTCTTTGTTTTGTGGCTTGACCAGGGAGAGATTTAAAACTTAGTGTTTCAGCCAATTTAATCCTTCTGTTATGCATTTAGTAACTACAGAAATTGTTAAAGCATCTTTAAGAGGTTACATTTCAATAGTTTTCTATTTGAAAAATCGAAAATATTTAGCAGCTTCCAATAGAGAATTAAGAAAAATAGTTTCTTTCTTTTGCAGATACATATGTATGAATCTTTGCAGTCTTCCTTGGGGAAAGTGGTGGCTGTCCTACCAGCCTGAGAAAAAAGGATCACTTGTGGAATGCCTCCATTTGGCAGTAAGCATTTATATGCTTTTTTCCTCTCTTGCCTGTGTTGATTTCAGGTGTTTACAATTCATAACTTTGAATTAAAGGCTATAGCCAAAATATTTAAATAACTTCTAAGATACACAAGTGTAACCTTAGAATCTCTTGGCAGTTGACTCCTTAAGATGCATTTTAGTCTTACAAATAGGTCTGTCCTAAAGAGCTTATTTTATTTGTTACGCTAACCTTGTCGATAGCTGTTGTTATTGTTTGAATGGAAGTATTTCTTAGCAATTTGAATTTGTTTCATTCAAAGTAAACTCAATGGTCCTGTTAGTTTCATTATGCACTTAAGAGTTGAAAATTCTCTGCTGTTAACACCCACCCATTCCCCTCACCTTCAGTTCCATAGAGCAATCTGCCCTCCTTGCTAGTCTTCTGAAATGAGGCTTTCCTCTTGTCATCCCTGCTCACGACTAGCATCAGCTGGACTAGATGATCCTTGTAGGTCCCTTCCAGCTGAACTATTCTGTTCTTTTTCAAGTAGGAGAACGAAAGAAGATGCCACACGAACACAACGACTAACATAGGTCGCTAAAGCTCAGCATACCCCGTTCGCCCTCTGGGCTCCTCCTCTTGCAGTGAACTGAGGTGCAGCGATGACTATGACAGGGAACTGTCTTACACCGTCCAAGAATGCAGCTGTGCTGTAAATGAGAATAACAGTCCTGTAGCTTGAAACAGGGATGCATTTCCATTTCCCTTTGTAATTGTGGTGCTTTCTGTGGAATAGGCTACAAGATCCCTTCATCCCATATCATCCTACCTTGTGCAGGGCAAGAAGAATTATGTCTGTAAATCTCTCCAGCTGCCAGCTCTCTAACAGAAGAAGACAAATCAGTTTTCAGATTACAGATAAGGAAATAAGGTGTGCAGGTTGGGTTTTTCCAGGGTCTACGTCAGTTTACTCACTTGCGCCTTTCTCTCTGGGAAAGTCCCTCATTGTGATCTGCATTCATCTGTTACAGAAAAGCATTGGACAGGTGTTTCCTGAGGCCTTGACAGTGAATCTCCAGAGGTTCCAGATGCCTACCCTGCAGTCACAGAAATGGTTCCAGTACAATGTAGATGCACCTGATATAAATTTAGGCTGTCTAGCTCAGCTACCAATCGTGTTTTAGTTGCTGTAGCATAAAACCCAGTGTGGACTGATTTTTCTTGATGGGATTTCAGTGAAGGTTAAATGGCTTAATTCAAGCTACGCAACAAATACCTTCATGTATGCGAGCCTTAACGTCACATATTACAGGAAGAATACTGGGGGAAGGGTGGAAGAAGTCCTTGTAATGTGAGCTGCTGAAAGGCCTTGAATATCTGAGCTCCAGTGAGACTGGATTAGTCTTTTAAATCTATGTTTCACCATAAGTGGACAGTTCTGCAGTGTCTTATCTTAATAAATTCAGTGCTTTTCAATAGCAGCTGTTTACTGTATTTAATTTGTCTTATGCTACTTTCCTCCTTAATTGGAAATGTTTCTCAGTGAAATGGAGTAGCAATTTCCCCTTGTCCAAAAATAGAGCACTGCCCATAGGCTGTTAGTTAAGGATATGCCATTATGGTGTTCTCCCATATTTGGGGCATTAGTAGAATTCTCTTCATCATTTGAAGTGTTCAGTGACATGCTGCTGGATTTAAAGAAGATTTCAGACCTTTTAGTTGGATGATGAAAATATTTGTAGCTCTGTGTAAGAGAAAAGTAAATCTTTTGGTTTGGACTAATGCCTGTGGATATTTGGAAATCAGTTGTCCACTTTGACGTCTTACATGTTGCATTCCCTGAATCATTTGCCATTCCTGTGCTGCTGTTGGAATTCCAGATTTCCTCACAAATATTTCTTAGGATTGTAGTGTAAAGACCAATGAAACTTGAGCAACCTTAATTTCACAGGTGTTTGTTCTTGCCAGTTTTAATAGTGAATTACTTTCTTGTCTCTCTTTTTTTCTTTTTCTCTGGACTGCCGGGTCCTTTCCTTTCTTCCCCATCCCAAGGGCTCACTTTGTGAGAGGCAGAATTGCTGTCACAAGCATAACGTGCAGGTTCCAACCAAGTGATGCAACAAATGCAGTTCGAACTTCCACCTTGTCCCTCCCTGCCTCTTACTGTCGTGTGCCACGTTCCACAACTCTTTCAGTGGATCTGAAGAAATGTGGCACCCAGTCTGTGTGAACTGGCCCTACCTGTCTGTCAGCTCTGGACAGAATATACTTCTGGTAACTACCATTTCCATGTTCCCTTCGCTTTCCCCAACTGCCACCTGTAGGTGGGAAGCAGGAATGGAAAGGGGTGAGTGCAGGACGTGCAGTGGCTGTGGGGTTTGTGGAGGTGTGGGACAAACTCAAGAAACCACAACAGCAGGCAGCTCCCTTTGACTGTGGTTTCATTCTGACAACTGAACAACTCTGACAGGTTAGAGAATATTTCATCCCAGGGACTGAACCAGTAGCCTCTTGGGGCTTCTTCTCACGTCCCCCTGTTTTGTGTTGTATTCTCCTTGTGCTACATGAATGTGCAGTGAAGATGCTGTGGCATGTAGAACCGCATGGAGACTTGAGAGCTAGAATCCAGCTGCCTGGCCCTTATGTTGATCAAAGCCGTTAAAGTGGCATTTGTTTTTTATGGGAGATCCTCAGGAAAATTCCGCACAAAACTAGTGTAGACTATCTAATCTAATCTATTAATCTTCTCTTTGGAGAATCTAATACTAAGATCATTTTTCAATTAAAGAGGAGCAGCACGCTTTGGTTGTAAATGGCTTTTAAATTTAAGCCACTTTTCTCCTGAGAAAGATTCCGGTTTTCAGAGCAAAACAGTTATTTTTCGTATCTAAATGCAAGTAATCCATAAAGAAGCCCTATAACCACTGAGTTTTATGAAGGGACATTTTAAGAAAGCAATTCCAATCCAACAAGTAGCATAGGACCATGGTAACAGGAACAAATATGACACAACCGCCTGTTGGCCGTGTCTGTCGATCTCAGCTTTTCTCCTTTTCTCGCTTATTTGCCTAAGGAAACAGTACTTACGGACTCATTTTTCTGAAACCTCTTCTTTGGGACGTGAGACAACTTACAATTTCTAAAGCAAAATAGAAGTTGTATGGGAAAAGAATATGGTAAACTAGAAGAAGCTGACTACCTGTGCGTTCCGAGTGCCAGAAAACCAATCATAATTCTTGATTTTCTTTTAAGGTTTGTGAAATGAGTCTTTTAACTCACATGCACTTATTACGTCTTGCTCTTTTAAAAATGTTTGAGAGTCTACACTTGTCCCTTTTTATTGAAGAATTTGCATGCAGACAGGCGCGTGCATACACACACGCGTGTTTATTCAGAAAGTCCTGCTTCTCTTCCTGCAGCTTCTGTGTGGAGAAGTTTTATACCATTAGTATGTTATCCACAATTGTAAGGAATGATGCAGGAAAAATAACTGGATTAATCTAAGATGCCTGTAAATGTAATGGTACTTCAGCTAGTAAATACAATATAGCACCGGGCACATGATCCACGGTTTTTCTGTCAGCTCTGTCTTCTCATCTTTTACTGTTTGCTCCAGTGTCGTCTTTATTGTTCACCATTCAGGCTTTCTGTACGCTGAGCATAAAATAGCTAAATCAGGAACTTCAGGCTAAAGTGAGGGAATGAATTGTAACCTCTCTGTCCGAGCCAGCCCCCAGCGATTGGTGAACCAACTCTTTGATTCTGCTATATCATAGCTTTCTTTTCTTTTGACTAGGCCATTGTCATATTGCTGTTGACCTCTAACCCCACATACACAAACCTGAACCCTGGATTAGGCTTCCCAGGGAATAAACTATGGGCAGAGTTGAACTACTAGCTAGAATGAGGGGAAATGGTTCATGCTGCCATAGTAACGTGACCTCATACTGTCTGCCTGGAACAAAGATGGTTTTCTTGTCCTTTTTTCTGCCCCTGTGAGTGTTTAAGCCCCCCTGCTGTTTCCCGGCTCAGGAGGGGGGTGAACGCTGTGCACCAGGCAGCGAAAAAAGAGGTTACTCTCCCCTGCTTAAAGTAGGGCAGTCANGGGGGATGCACCAAAGCAGAGGTGGAGACGTTCTGGTCAGTAATTTGAGTTTGGAGTTTGAGTTTCCCGTAATCATCCCAATTCCTAGGTATTGCAGTATTTAACTCAGTTGTGTGTATTTCTCCTCCAGGCCTCCTCATTTCTTAGAGAAATGCTAGCTAAATTAATTTAACTCTGGGAAGCTTTAATGCACATTAGTCCTATGCAGAGAGATGGGGACCTCTGACTCTGGTAGAATTTAGCATTTGGTTTTCGCCCTGTCATAGTTTTAATTAGGAATGCACAATAAATGATTTAAGTGATGATGCACAATAAATATGGAGTTTGGTTTTTACACCATGCCGGACTTTAGTAAGAAGACTGAGAACAGGGTTTATTCTAGGGTGGGAGAAGGGAACCAAGATCCCTTTCATTTAAATGTCCTATTCTCATTCACTTCTATATTTTCCTGCAATTTTGGAACACCTGTTAGATTCTTCATCAAGATAGTTAATGATCTCACAAGTTTGTGTCAAAATCATGTTTTACTTGAAATGTTTAACTGGAGATCATCTCATAGATTTGCTTCCAGTTCAATTTTAGAGAGCTCTGTCAAAAGATATGAACCCCCCCCCCCCCCAAAACAACCCACCCTTTTTGCATGCAGAGCTTTTAGAAGACTGAAAATAAATGAGGCTCTCAGTCTTAATTAATGAATGAGCCTTCCTGACCTGTCACATGAGGAGAATCTGACATGCTTTCTGTAATTCCACACATGATAGAAATGGAAGGTTTTCATATTTGCTTTTTTGATACTTTCTTCATCAATTAATCCTTGAAGTTAATCTATAATCCCTGGTGTCTGCAGTGTTGTGCTCAGGTGGCTTGTGTGTTTTGAGAAGGATGGTAGAGGTGATGCACTAGGCTTGGACACAGAGAGTCACAGATTTACCCTTCCTGGCAGTTTTGGAGAAGGCAGGAGGTGGGGCTGGAAATTTGCTGGTCTGGATCCTCTTCCAAATGTTGCCACTGGCTTTCCATATGATTGCATTTAGTTTTATAATACAAGAACACCGTTGTTTGAATGTGGCAGTGTAGTGATTCTTGGCTGTTACCTGGTGGTTTGGAATCTGCACGTGAGAAATGCTAGTGAGTTTGGTAGAAAGTTGCTAAGTCCTGCATCAGAGAGGTTTCTGAGACAGCATTTCATTACAGCTGACCATGAGGTTGTTGCCTTTCTTCAAGGAAAAAGCACAGACTGGCATTCTGGGAAAAAGCTTGCTGAAATGGCTATTACGTGAAGGGAACTGAAGGCTGACATGTTCATCTCCACGCTGATGTTAGATTAGGCCTTTTGAGTGGCTTTTTTGGGGGGTTTTGGGGTTTTTTTTGTTTTTGTTTTTTTTTTTTGTTTTGTTTTGGTTTGGTTTGGTTTTGGGTTTTTGGGGGTTTTTTTTTTGGTTTTTTTTTGAGGAGACTAGGAGGTTAAGGGAGACTTTAGCAACCCGATTCCTCTGAACCACTCCTGAAGAATATTTCTTTTGACGTACCAAGTTATTCAGGTAATGAGAATTGAAATAACCATGAAGAACTGCAAACAGGCCTTATGACACTGAGTAGGCATTAAAACAGCAAATGCAATTCAATGTAAATAAATGTAAAGTGATGCATTTAAGAAAAAAAAAAAATCCTAACTCCACATAAAAAAATGTTGTGCTCTGAGCTGCTTGCTATTGCCGAGGAATGAGATGTTGAAGCTATCATAGGTGCATCTCTGAAAATGTCAAACTGGCACTCGACGGTAGCAGAAAAAAGGAATCCGAATGCTTGAAACTGCTGGGAAAGAAACAGCAAAGTGGGAGAGGGTTGCTGTAACAGTATAGAAGTCTGTGGCCTCCTGCACAGTAAATATGATACAGTTCTAGAGCCCCTGTCTAAAAGGGACATAGTAGAACTGGAAACGAAGCAATGAGTGACACCAACAATAGAGAGGGGCCTTACACTGTTTCTGTATCAGAAATGACAGAGTGAGCTCGGAAAAGCCATCAGAGGAAATGTGACAATGGCAGAGCGGGGCTAAAAAAGAGGTTTTGTGTGCTTTTTCTTTCAGTGAACAGTCTGGAGGTGTCAGATGAAGCTATTATTTACCGTGTACAAAATAACAGAAAGAGACAGCTGTAAAACTTCTCACATCAGTACATGTGACCTTGGGCTCAGAAAGCCCCCAGGCTACTAAACATTAGAAGGTGGGAACGAATTTGGGAAAAGGATCACTACATCGTACGCCTGCTCTTAGGCTCTTCCTTAGGTATAAGCTATTGGCCGCTGCCAGGGACAGGCTGTTGGGCTAGCTGGGTCTTCAGCAGAGCTCGGGGTGCTGCAGAAGTAACAAGTGTAATTTAGTAAATACAATACAGGTTCACCCAAGTTCTGATGCCTGTCATAACTTTTGCAATGTAGTGTCATGTCATCGTTGTCTCTGGAAGCAGTTCCCTAGATTTAGACACAGGAGCAATCGGGTAGAAACCAGTAATGCCTGCTTCAGCAAATGGCAACATCTCAAATTGATTGTTATTCACTTAATTTGCATATGTCTTTACATGAGGGGAAGGGTCAAGGGAGGAGGGCTGAGTTACACATTTCATATTGATGATTATTAAATACTACTCTGTCACCAAATCGGGGCTTTTTCAGTAACGCAGAGAGCATTTACAAGTGGTCTCCAGCAGCTTTCCTTTTAAATGTCTGAAGATAAGCCTGAAAAAAAAAACCAACCAACCAACCAAAAAAAAAGTCAAACAAAAAAATACCAAAGTAAAAAAGGTGCTGGATAGGGAATGACAATTTTGCATGAGTACTAGTAAAATCATAGGCGGGCTTTGACTGGAGTGTCTGTTGTCTTCAGCTGAATCCCTTATCCCTTCCCAGCCAGGTATTTCTTCACTTCTGGAGGAGCACAGCTCGCTCCTCATCCTTAAATCAGACAGTGAGAGCAGAAAGCCCATTTTGACATTTCTCCTCTGTACGCAAAACTGTCTTGCAGAGCAAGGAATTAGTGACTGAAGAGATGCCAGCAGTGTGCTGCTGTAGTGAATGCTAGTTCCTTCGGTCAGGAGATAAACTCATTAGGATTCTGTAAAAACTCTAGTAATAGAATGTGTGGAGATTAATTGGTTCTGTGGACTTTAACTAACAGCTTTTCACATAAACAAATGGTGTGCAAAATTATCAGGTCCATTGTCTTTTTCCCTGTTAATTCTGCTCATAAAGAGTGACTCTGTCTGGGTGTCTCTAAATTGCACATGGCAAATCCCGTCACATACAGTTGGTAAGCTGTATGTGAACCAGAACCAAGCCTATCACCTATGTTCAGTAAGCCCAGTAAGTATTTACATTTCTTGTGAAATTATTATAATTTTTTTTATTTCATAATTATTTTCTTTCTTCACAAACTGCTCATTTTTCTCTGCAAGTTAAATCTCTGAAATATACTCCCTCCCTTTTGCTCTACCTTTGTGCTTGCGATGTTAAAATTGTATCACACTGACAAGTCGGGAAGTGTGAAGTTAGGCATTTTGCCCTTTGTTTCTGGGACAGTTTGTTTTCATTTTCAGAGCAGCGCATCTTCGTCACAACCTGAATATTATTTAAATATTTCTGATGGTCATGATGTGGAGCAGAGATGAGATGAACTTGTGCGAGGGTGTCTACTCTCTCTATTCCCAAGAAAATTCTTTACACTGAAAGGAAGAATTCGGAATATTTTGTATACTTTTCCATTAAAAAAATAAAAATCAAACCTTCTTTTTGTGCTTTCTCACCATCTTTGCACACCCTCCACCTTTATCTTCCAGAAAGTGCTCTGTTTATGCTCCCAGAGCTTTGGATGGTTTTTTTAGTAGCCTTTAGTTTAAACCGTGGCCCAGGTCCTGATTCACAGTCCTTCAGTTATCAGGTTACCTGCATATGTAAATGAGGAAAGCTGTTATTCTAAACTAAATCCTGTGGCTTGATATTTAAATTAGCGTTCAACTCAATAGGAAGAGATGGAAGATAATTTAAGGAAGGTTTTATCGTAAAGGAGTACAGGTTAGGAAATCCTATGCGATAGCTACAGTGTCCATTTTCCATTCTCTGACAGGGCCGTGCACGTGCTTGGTATTGCAACGACGAGCAAAGTCCCCTGGAATAGTGCACAGCAGCGCGACTGAGAGTACAGCACGGCCTTGACTGATTTCTTCGGCTTTGTGGTTTTGGGTCAGACCCAGGTGGTGCTGGAGCATCTCTCCGGAGATACTTTTCTTTGCTTCCTGGAGTTTTTTGTTTGAGGTATTTTTGGTTTTGTTGTTAACACACACACATGCACACACACACCAAAACAAAACCCAAACAACGAAAAAAAAATCCGAGCAGATTCTTTTCAGTGTTTGAACACAGAGTTTTTATGCTCAAACCTTGGAGGTGGAAGTTCCCACTATGTCAACTAAATAGTCAAGAATAAATAGACACCTTCATCTCCTGGGGGGGGGTGGCAAAGATAAATAAAAACATGATCTATAGGGTACTGTACAGTCATTAGCCTTGAATATTTGTATCACCTGGGAAAGTCATTGCTACCGTTCAGTCACAGTTTACAGAAAGGAAAATAAACGTGGAATAAATAACCTGCCTGAATTTGCAGGAGCCAGTAAAGGCTGTCTTGTGGCTAAGTCATGCCTTACAATGCTGCCCTCTGGCTAGGCGCATCTCTAAGAATGGGAAGGCAAACGTAACAGTGACACTTCGTAAACTCCCTGCTCTCCCCAAACCCACTAAAGACCTTGCCGACAAACCCAAGGCTCTCTGTGACTGGAAGCTCTTTTCCTCTCCCCCTGCCTGCCCCCACCAGTTCTGTTTTTCTGTTCTGGTGTGTGGCCTCTGTCTTCCTGTCCCTACCGTTAAGGTCTGCTTGTTAACTGCAAGACGCCTCTCTTCCACCCTGTGTTTCCCTGCAGAGATTATCGTCTTCCCAACACAATGACTAACTATAACATGCGAGAAGCAGATGGTGCTCAGAAACGAAGGGAAGAACCTCAAAACCTAATTTTGAAGAGCTTTCTATTTTTTTAATAAAAGAGGAGTTGGATTCCTTTCCTGCTTTTGAGCGTGACCACAGTTGTCACTTCTCGGACTCCTCCCCTATCTCATCATCTTTTGCGATATTTTCTGTGTTCCACAGCAGGCCTGTACCAATGCTACACTCCCTGTTAGGGCAGCGCTCTACTGTGTCTAGTGCACCATTAGTGGTCAGCTGGATGAAGGGAAGAGGAGTAAAGACATATGACTAATTTGCACCAAGACTTACCTTGGGGAGCAAAGGAAGGTAGCCCTTTTTGTGACTCACCGAATGACCTAGCCCATTTTCTGCTTCTATCTCAGCTTTTGTTCTATCACACTGTCACTTCCCATTCCTCTCTAAAATGTGTGATAAGATGGAGTATTGCATCCTTTGCCATCTTGCAGCAATGGAAAGTTTCCTCTGGGGTTCTCAGAAGAGCAGCTTCAAATTATCCTCTCATTAGTGATGATACATCCCTTTTGAACACCGTGCCATTCCATTGTACTGTTTCAGCGTTGAACATTAGGAGATAACTGCCTTCACAACATATGTCATTACTCATTAAGGGACCCTTCCTGGATTATGGCTGAGGTTTAATGTCTTGTTAAAGATGTTTAACACTTACAGTTTTGTTTTTAATTTAGGAAGCAGCATGATCAAAGTGTGCCCTGAGAATTTCTTTCCGATTTTGTGAAATTTGCAGGTTGGCCTGTTCAGAGGAGGTGATCCTTAAATTGAATTGCAGCCCTCCAAGGCGTGTTTGGATGTCAAGCACTGCCATGATCTGACATGTTAATGGCTTTGAGAAAACAATGTGTTTCAGAGGTAATTGCGGAAGCAGTGAGTTCCCAGCAATATTTTACTTAAAAGAAATGTGCTGCTTCTCCACTGTGAAGACCGGAACAATGACACTGAACAACTGAGTGATACAAATCTCTGCTTGCCTTTTAATGGTCATTAAATTCTTCTAATAGACTGGAGCAGGACCTCTATTCCATCCATTGTTTGGAGCTGAGGATAGCATTAGAATCAGACATGATGTTGTTACTGGAACTGGACTTCAGAATTTATTTTATTAAAACAAGAAATATTTTAAAACTCATAGCATAAACCTGAAAAGAACTCCCTAAATTAAAAACTCACCATTTGGCTCTTCCACTGAGGGTCATCTTCAGTTTTACCAGATGAACTCAGACAGGGCAATGATTCATAGCAGTGCTGTTGCTACATGTTCAATGCTTGTCTTTTAATTAACATGCCAAAGAGAGATGGGCAGCAGTAGCCATTTTTTGAGGCAGCTGAGTAGGATGGTAAGGATGGAAAGAGGGTAGGTCTAAGAGAACAGGCTAGCTAACATGAACGTGTGGTGGTAAAAGGATGAATCCTCTTGACTTAACCATTTTAATCAGTATAAAAACTGATTTAAAAAGTTGTGAATCAGTCTTTGGAAAGTACTTTAAAAAAAAAAATAATCACTGTTGATTACGCAGCTGAGAGCCAGGTTCATGGGGGTACATCTTTGCAGGGACCTACTTAAGCTGATAGATGTAGTACTTGATTCCGCAGATTTTGTTCAGTACTCTTTCTATATCTTATTGAATTGTCACTCTGAATTTCTAGAAAAAAAAAACAACCCAACATTCCTCAGTACTGATAGTTGGCAACAAAGACTACAGACTGGAGGAGACTCCCAGCCAGTGGCTCATAGTTGTCTTCAGAAGGCTCAAGGCCTGATGTTGTGTTTAAAACTGCAGCCAAGGACCTCTGATATCCCCAAGGGCAAGTGGATGGTATTTCTTTCCTCTCCTGCAGCCTTCAAGTTTGCAGTAGACTAGCCAGCCAGGCTTGTCTTCTTCAGTTCACCTGCTGATATTGGGGCAGCTGCTGGCTCACAATTATTTTTGTAGCAGTTCTAGGCAAATCTTGTGTCGCTCAGTATCTGAAAGTTACCCTGAGCATAGTAAGCCTGACAAAATCATTTTGGTTGGGTAGGTTGACACGATGACAAGACAGCAGTTACTAGTCTCAATAATCTCTTAAGCTTACACAGAAGGAATTTTGAATAATATGCAAGCCGATAATAGAATCACCAATAATAATTTTAATCAATGAAATCTGTTGTCAGTAACAGAGGACTGACTGTTCAGTGGTGCCTTCTTGGCAATACGCTCAGGAAGGAATCACTTGCTTTCTGCACAGTGGAACTTCAGGTAAGCTGCAGGTGTGCTGTCTGTGGGAGTAATTGAAAATGTGAATCACTGGAGAGCACAAGTACAGAATTCCTGCTGTCACGAATGTTATTTTAACAGCATAACGGGAAAAGACAGGTCTTTTGAGACCACAGCAAGAATGCCGAGGCCTGTCATGAGTTTTGTGCTGATGCCTTACGGAGGGATGCGATATCATCTAGGTTGGAAGAAAGGCCACGTGGGATAACGTTGAAGTTAGGTACAAGTGCATGGTTTTTGATTGGGAAAGCAAAGGAAAGGTTTCAGTAGTTTCATGCTGGACTGAGAGGAGCAAAGTGTACTCTTGTCAAGAAATAATTGTTGAATGTAGGTTTGCATCCTCAAACAAGAAACACGTCTAATTTATGCAAGCCAGTCACCAAATATGTGAACTGTTGGGCTGCATGATAAGCTTTTAATGTCTACGAGAACAGGGTTAGTCATTAAATACTCCTTCCACTTGTTGAAAACCTGTACGGTCTTCTAGGTGGAGACCTAAACAGCCAGACTGTATATCTCCAGATAGGCTTATTTGGGTGTAATATTTTATTGTATGCTATACCATTCACTTTAGTTTTTCACAGTGAAGGCTGCTGCACCATAGTCCTCAAGTGTCTGTACGTTAGTACATGTTAGGTGAATGAAAGATTTTGGAGGTACTTCATGGAAATGGTCAGAAGGGGGGGAAAGCAACGTGTGTTCTGCACTGGCGGGTGAGATGATCCAGGTGAGACAGACTAACATTAGAAGTGAGGTCTATGATGTTCTATAAGTTTAGGCATTTATAGGAACCTTTAATTCCCCTTCTGTCTCAAGATGAGTTCAGTAGCTTTGCTTGCTTTCCTACCTGAGAACATCAGCCTGCTTCCTCACGTCGCTCACTTCACTACTCTTGTGGCAGAGGCTGACAGGTGAGATTACAGCAGATGTTAGGAATTCTTCTTTACGCAGTCTGTAGTTGTTATGTTGTAAAAATAAAAATAGCTCGCTTTGCATGCGGGGGGGCGGAATCATGTTCTCACCCCAGTCTCAGGGAAAGCCCAGCATCTAGCAGCTTTTTCTCTGATGTGAGACAGTCTATGCTTTCTTTTTGTTTTGGTTTTACTTTCCCAAACATAACTGCAGTTTTTCCGTGAAATCTCAGGACAAAAGTTCTGTCTCCATGAATAAGGGATTTTGTTATGAAATTCCTCACGAAAATGCTTAGAGAAGTCCTTAATCTGTGGCCTTTGGAATTTCTGACAGACTGGCTGAAATGAATTACGCATATGTGAAGATACATGTTTTAAATGAGTTACTAATATACCATGCAGGCACAATCATCCCAAATCTGGATGTCAGCTTGCTTGGTTCCCTCTTTCGTTTCCCTCATCGTTAGCCGATCCCGTCCTCTTTCATGCTTCCTCTTTTTTCAGGGCCTTTGTTTTCTCTTTGTCTTAAAGGTGGGCCCAGACAGTGCTGCTGTGTGTGCCGGGATCAATACTCAATGCATTGGCACCGGACTGGGGTTCAGGAACGCCGGATTCCACAAACGTAAGGATGTTGGACATCACCTGCTGTCACAAGTGAGTCACAAAGTCTGACTGTACTGCAGGCCCTTTTATGAGAATTAATGACAGTAAAATATCCTTAACGGAGAGGAGTCTGGCAAGGGTGAGTTGGACAACCGGAGTGAAATGTTCAGGTGCTATGGAGATGTAGAGGGCTCCTCGCTTGGCGTGTGGGATGATAACAGCTAACCTCCATCCTACTTTGTTAGTCATTTTGCTAATACTGGAAAGCAGTGCACTTTTGTTGGATAGAGTGGAGAGATGAGGGCTGTTCTTAAGTGGTAACCATGTCACCTACCTGACAAAAGCAGCTTGCTGGTTGATACTGCACTGTTCACTACTGCTTTGACAGAGGCTGGGAGGTGAGGTTACAGCTGATGTTAATAATTCTGCCTTTGTTATCTAAATTCTTTCTAATGTTATAGATTATGCCCTTTCATTCTAGCCTCCTAGCTTGCATATGAGCGTGTTCTTTTTCTATATCGCCAGGGAATTTCGTTATCTTTAAGTACTCCTTGCTGTTTTAAAGTTCCCTGGACTTACTGCATCCTAAAATCAGGATCTCAGAGGATTCCCCCACCACGCCCTGAAGTATGTCCTTCTCCTGGACCCTTCCTGATTCAGAATTCTGAGTTCTCCCTCTGTTCTCCAAGCCCTTTGTTTCATGGAGTCCAAAAGATACACTTTGTTCTAATGCTAAGGTAACCAGCATTGTCTCGTTCTCTCTGCTTCCAACATTGCTGGTCCTCTGTGAGCAATCTTGAAGTGTCTGCTGTGTTGGTCAAATTTGCTATTAATGGCTTAAATCTCATCTCTTAGTTCATTTGTTTATATGACAAACATGACCTATGACACCTTAATCACCAAAAGAGCTGGGAAGATATTTATGTTCTTCCCAACTGAGCCATCCCTCCGGCTATACTCACCCCTGTAAAGCAGCCCAGATGGGCTGAAAGTTACGTCTAGAGTACCGGGTAGAGCTGTTTCATAACCATTTCTGAACACTTCTGCAGTGACCTTCCCACTTTCTAAAATACTTTAATGTCACTTATGCTTCAAGATGTTAAGAATTTTAGAACGGAGATTGGTCACTGATATTGATAGGATTTCAGCTAGTAGCTGACCTACAGGCTTTACCTATCAATTTTACCCCAGTTTTGGGGTAAAAACTCCCCCCCCAATGCAAAAGCAGCTAGAAAAAAACTTATAACACTGCCCACTGCTTCCCGCCCCCCCCCCCAAAGACCATGTTTGCATGCCAGTTCCTAAAGAACTTTTCATAGTTCTGAAATGAGAGCAGATACTTGTTTTCAAGAAGCAGGATGAATCCACTGCAAGAGATATATGTAAATGTTAATTTCTGAATCATAATTGAAAGTTATTCTATTATTAATCAAAAGTTGTTTTATTTTAGTTGAATCTTCTGAAAGTGTAACTAGAGTTTGAGTCATTTTGATTACTGCATTCATAGTAATGCACTTAAAAAAAAAAAAGAAAAAAAGGAAAAAAGAAAAAGAAGAAAAAAAAAAAGGAGACAAAAAAGCCCATCCAAAACCAAAAAACCATCCCCTCCTGATTCATACTACTATGATGGAAGAATGCAGACTGTGTTCTCCTGAGTTTAAATTTCAATTTGCTAAAAAAATTGAACCAATATTTTCAGAAAGGCTGTAATGTGTTGAAGTAATTATGAAGGCCAGGTATTTAATTAGCAAATAGGTTTTTTGGTAGAAAATCAGTTTTTATCATAACGTGTTAAAACTTTGGTGTGCAAATCTATTGAAACGCTGATTTGGTTTTTTACACCCCCGCTCCCTCCCCCCAGGTTTCAGTAACTGGGTAGACAGTCAGTTAGCTACTATCGCTTTTTGGAAAGTTGTCTTTCTCCTTTTGCTATTAGCACTTGACTGTAGTGCTGAATAAACAATACTGCCATAATTCTTCTATGACACCTCTTTCCAAATAACTAGTTAAATGTTCAGATTCATACAACAGATAGTTTGCTTTTATCTAGCTCAGAATAGTGGACAGTGTTGAGTGATCACATGGACTGTAATTAGGCATGTACCAATATGATAGTACGGCTTAGAATATACCGCCTGGGGGGAGGGGGTCCTATTCTGGACTGTGGAGTGTGGTTTCCATGGAATCTTGAAGGATGACTCAAGCTGTGTATTCTGTAAATGATTTATTGTAAAAAGGTCCAGCTTAAATGTGTGCATTGATGCAGAGGCAAATTTGTGGCTTGAGGAAAATTTTATGTAGAGATAGTGAGTGCATGTAGGGAATTCCTCTTTATTGCCCAATAAAGATATGGTCTGTATAGGGTGTGTGTAGCAGTGGTTACATGTTAAAATACTTACTTTCTTTTACTGGGACAAAAATAGAGGGTTCAAAGATGAGTGAGATCATTAAATCCGAGCAAAGAGGGGCTATATTATTCATAGGTAAAGTCAGCACCAAGTAATCCATAGAGAAACTTGAATGAAGTTCCAAGCTCCGATTACTTTGGGGGCCCATTGTTCCTCACCTTGAAAAGGCAACTGGTAAAGAATAGCTGCGCACCATAATTTGGTTATTTCCCATTAGATTGTCAAATGCCAGTTTTCTCAAGACCTCAGTCTGCAAAAGGATTGGTTGAAAGTGTTACTCTTGAAATAAATATTTTTGGGAGGTGACGGCCATGTGTCAATGAGAGGCAAAAAGAAGAACCTTTGATATCAGGGTGCAGTCCTTAGCTTTCTAATTTTCCTTCTGAGCATAGTTAGAAAAAGTTTGGATGATACATAGGCGGAGTAGAAGCGTGATGTTTGACCAAAGTTGTCATGCTCTTTGCTGTAGCTTTGTGGGGCAGGTGCTTTATTTGTTTGTTTTGGTGTCTGTGCGTATTCTGGTTCATTCTAAACTGTAATCAATCTGCAATCGAGATGCAAAGTGAGGATGGCAGGGCCAATTCTTCCTTTAGGAAGACTCCTTTTGATAATATACGTGTGTTTGTATACATGCATATACATTAAAAAACGGGAGACTTCAGCTCCTTCTACCTTGATTTAATGCCATTAAGCATGTCATTTTACTTAAGTGATTTCTTAGTAGTGGGGCAGCTGCCAAAACCATGTTGCTAAGTCTCAGAATTATAGTATTTGTGACTGTGATTGGAGCAGTTTCCGCACTGAGTCCGGTATCTGAGCTAAGGCGACAGAAGCAAACTCCCATAGTGCCCTTGAGGAATAATTTCAAGATCAGTCATTAACAGGTGAGATGGATTGTTCTAAAAATAGAGAATGGAAGTAAGATCACTGCATAAACCTTCTTAGATCTTGCAGTCTAGGGGAAAGAAAATGGGGATTTGGGAGTCAGTAGGGTAAGCGTGGGAGAATACCAGCAAGGGTGGCCGGGCATGAGAAAGGGGAGGATCAAAGGAGGAAGGAAGGACTTGTCCCCTCAGGGTGCTCTGAACCCAAGGTTGGGGGTTGATGCCATCATATACATAATCTCTGTAAACCAAGTGAAACACATTTTATTAGATTCTGAGCAATTTATTCTTCTGCAACGTGGAACTACTGGGTTTTTCCTCTTCTTCACTACTTAGATGCCTGGACGTGAGTATCACCTCTTCTACCCTCCAGTCCACATTTCTGTCAAAATTAATCACACTGCCAGGTGACAGTTAACAATAAATACAAAGAGTTTTATTAGGAACTCACATTAAATAGCATCTGATCCGTCTTGGAGAGTCTGCCATGACAGAATTTCGCTTGTGATTTGAGATTTGATGTCTCATCTCTGCGTATTTCCTCTGGTCAGAAAAAGTTGTTTCGTTATAATACTGTTATGATCCTGGTTGTTTCCTAATATGAGTAAGCAAGAGACTCAAAGTTATGATGGTATGAGTGAAACAGCAGTAAGAAGCACTGAAGCAGAAGGTAGGGCTTCCCCTGAATAATTTTCCTATGTGGTTAACCTTTGGTAAGGCAGTAGTTTATAAGTGATACAGACAGACACAGGTTTTTTGTATTTTTGCCTGTTTTGGCAGACATCGCTACTGGTGCACAGCATTGCAAGGGTAATCTAATTTTTTTTGGACCAGAATTGGCTTTAACATTATGCACTAGATAACAAAATCAGAAGATTTCTTGGGAATAGGTATATTTTAAAAAATACAACAAATTTAGATATCTTGTTGTCTTTCTGGTTTCTGAACTGCCCGTGTTTACACCCATTGTTTTTTATTGTTTTCATGTACGCATGTTAGAAACCCTATCTTTTAAAGAATATTACTATGTGTAATAATCTGGTCCCAGTATTTATGATTAAACAAAGCACAAAATATCACAAATTGCGTGATAAAATTTGGTACAACTACTGCTAAAATTCACCTGTGTATGAAGTCACCATTGATCTCTCACTTTGGTGCAAAGCAAATCTGACATCCCTGCTTTGTTTGTTACTTGCATTGGCGTCCACCAATTTCAAATTTGATTTCAAGGCCTGTCTTTGCATCTCCTGACTGAAACTGAAGTACACCAGTTGGGATCTGGTTATTTCCTCTCATTAGCTCTCTGTCAGACTTTCTGTACTCTCAGCAGCTCTCTGCAAAGCATATTTCAGAAGCATCGTTTTTTCTGTTGTTTGCGCTACACACCTGCAAAGTGGTACTGCTGTTACAGTTAGACTGCTTTAGCAAAAAAAAGCAGCAAAGTTCCTGCTGTATTTCTATCCTGACCTGTAATCTGACAAGCACAGAATGACTAAGGACAGTAAATCACATTCCTGCCTTCTCTTAGACTAACTTCCTCCATTCTCTCTTTTCTATGAACTGCGTAAATATAAGGAAAGAATAGGGAAGAGATCTCTTGCACTGTAAAAATATGGAAACATATGAGCTAAAAACACATGTAGTGCTAAAGAACAGAAGAACTTTTGATTGTTTTTAGGGCTTGGGCCAGATATGGCTAATAGGCCATAGGGCCAGAAGCTTCAACCTGTCTGGAAGGATCCCCGTCTCACAAAGAAGGTATTCCTGAAAGAGACGTGGACTGTCATTAGCAGCTGTGATGAGACATGAAATGAGGACCAATTTATGAAAGTTTTTGCTTTTCAGAAATAAGGAAATGTGATGTTAACTGTAGCAAATTCAGTTTAAAACCTAAATTATTTTTCTGGTTTGTTTCACCATTTCACCCATGCTTTAAAGGAATAAGGATGAATATTTCTATGTATTTTCTTGTATATGCTTGTGCATACCTGGTCTTGCCATCCGACTGTTAGATCTAACTAGCAGTTCCTAGGTTTGGAAAGTTAACTCAAATGAAATCAGCCATTATTCATGTTAACTTTCTACTAATCGTAATTGAGTAAATCTCACTTACACTTTCACTGATAAAATCTCAAAATTGTTTTCTTTACAGAATATCAGTGTAGACTTCCGTAACATTAGTAATAGTATGTCTGGTTCTTTTCAACTTGAAATGCACAGCAATGGTATACAGCTAAATGAGATGGCTTGGCTAACAGTAGGATATGGCATGTGATTTAACTGGTCACATTGGTCTCTGGTAGAGTATATTTTCAAGAAATGGGACTTCTTCACTCTTCCTTATGTTCTGTCTTCAGAAGTAGCAGAGCTGAGTAAAGATTATATCTTGATGAATACTCTTCCTTTTATTTGCTGACTCTTCATAGACTTCCCTAAACCAACAAGGCAGCATAGACACCAGCTGTACATTTTCTACAATTTATTGTCTGGGACTTCTTTCAAGACTCCTTTACGTCACTCTTTGCAGTGCAGTACCATCTCTTGGTTGAAACAAAGCTTGTAACCCTCTTGACTCTCAGTCTTTCATCTTGTTAGTATCCAGAGACCCAAAGGTGCTGAGTGATAAGAACTCAACTGTAACAATGAGATGAAGATGTCCCAATACAGAAAGCACACTCCATTGCAGCCCCCGACCTTGTTTCATAGCCCTTATGGTTTGAATGTTGTTCTTAACCTATAAAGCACCAAGCTGATTCATTAGATGCAATGATTATGAATATTTGAACCAAAAGCTGGTACCTTGCTGCACCAGAAAGAGGAGGGAAATGATCAGTCATTCTTGCTGGTTTGCTTCTCAAGAGAGAAATGGCACTGTTACTGGGCTCTTGGCTATACTTGCAATGATTCTGAATCCTGTAAATGACATCATCTCACATACAAGTGTATGGTATATAGTAAGGGGACACTGGACAGAGAGCATAGGAACAGATACTGCGCCACCAGCCAAAAGTCCGCATAGCTCAGAAGCCTGGCTAACTGGGGTGAAGAGTAGGCGCTAGTGGAGGAAGGTTAGAAGAAGATATGTGTCTGCCCTAATGTCTCGGGAAGAGGAGTGAGCGTAAGGTTTCAGGATTTACTGCTTTGTAGGTGAACAAAACCGCTAGATCACCTGTCTGTGAATCTGCAACTGAATTTTGTGGAGAATGTTGTGTACATGCTGATACTTTTTTTTCGGGGGTGAATGAAATTTGTAGAATTCCCTTCGTTCTGGAAGTGCTCTGAGTTCACTTTAAAAATCTGTACTAGTTACTAGGGGTGTAGGAAATCAAAAGCCTAATGCTTTCCATGAGAATGCAAATTATCTGAAGATTTTCATTTTTATTTTTTATCATGTTTGGGATGAACACTTGAAAAAGGGTTAAACAGCAGCCAAAACAATTCATTGCAAGATCCTCAAAGCAAATCAGATTTTTTAATTATATCAAATTAAGGTTATTAAAAGTTAAGTTCTGAACTGAGAGCATTTTCCAATGAAAGGTGCTGCAACATCATTATTTCTCCCCAAAACACACTTACTGTACATTTCTCAAAGCCATCAGCCTTGATTGAAAGCTAATGAAAAAGCTGTCCTGCGTCAGTTTATTCCTTGTATCCATTAAGAATAATTACGGCTGAACAATTTTTGATGCCTGTAACCTTCGCAAGTGTTGCTAATGGCATTATAAATTGCTCCTTGTCCAATGACTACAGTCTGAAGCTTAATTCAAAAGCGCTCTGTCAACAGGGCTGATTTGTGTGGTTAATGAGTGCGTTTAAAACAACAGCCTCGGCTCATGCATCCTAATGTCGATAAGAGGATGTGGTTCAATAAAGAGGCTTGTCCGTAATAATTAGCAGCGACAAATGCTCTAGATTAGACCGATCGCAGCATTAATGACTCTGCTTTCAGCCCACTACAGAGAAGAAGTTTCCAGCTCTAACTTCTCTGGGCTTAGATTTAACTTTACAGGAATGGTCGTCTGTAAGCCAGTGGTGCAGCTAACTGATCATAAATCTTTAATGCACACTGTGTCCGTAGAGTCACTGAGCAGTCCAAGGCCTCTGTAAATACTCTCATGGCCAAAGTTAGATTTTTCTGAAAACATTTTTTTTCCAAATGCATATTGGTGAAATAGTGGGGCAAACCTACCTTCCGCCTTATTTAGGATGTGAACATTGTAATGTTGTTCTTAGACATGACAGTATTTGCATGGCTTTCCCGTGAACTGCCTGTTCTGCAGTTTCTTTTTGCCTTTAAGATACATGGAATCCGTGTTGGATTTAAAAATACATTTAGGCTTTTAGCATGGAAAAAAATACATCAGAAGTGAATCCATGAGGTACAGTTTCAACATTGTCAGTAGTATGCAGGAAAAAAACTCCTTTTAAACACAAGACTCAGTGCAGTTCACGTAGCCGTTCCTGCATTTGATAGACCAGTTCTAGTGCTGCCATCTCAATCTGTGTATCACCTTCAGATCTTGGCATGCAAATTTCGTATTTGAAGCATCTGGGAACACAAAGCAAAAGCACGGGATGTAGAATGTTTTCTCACTTACTCCCTCCTTTCCTCTCATCTCTCTCTTTTTTCATGCATACTATGTTTGGTAAAAGTCATGAATGATGAAGGCTGCACGTTGAGATGACAGGAGGAGGTCGTGCTGAGATCTTTTTGTGGTATTACTGAGAAATGGATTGGGACAGCATTTCTTTTCTGTGCTGAGGAAGTCTTTCTGCATCATATATGGATGCTTCAGTAGCAGCTGTGGTATTTCCAGAGATAACACTCTAGTGCAAACTCATACGTGAGCTGTGCGCAATGACATCTTCTTGATGAAGGTGGGAATGCATTGACTGAGTCACACCTGCAAGGTAACCTTCTCATGGGGGGAGGAGGAGGATTGGGAATTTATGAAAGTAAATATATCAGCTAATGAAGGTGGCTGAAACAGGTTTCCTGATGGAAAACTTGAATTTGTCAGTTCTGTCAAAGATCAAGTGTTTCAGATGTCTTAGAAGCAGAGGGACGTTGTGCTAAATCTTGTCATTTTTTTCTAAAACAAACCCAGACACAATTATTTTTAGATTTAGGCTTTGGGGATTCATATGCCTTTCTGGGACACGGATTCTGCTCTACCTCATCCATGGGCCATCAAGTTTGGTTCTAAGATGTTGTTGATAATGGCTCAAATATCTTACAGACTAATCCAATTACACAAATCTCAACAGAAAATAAATTCATCACACAATTTAGAAAATAAAAATCACAATTCATGATTACAGAAAATGCATTTTTTTTTTATTTCCTTAACTTAAAAACTTGACAGAAAATACTATGGAAGGCCAAAAACTTGAAGAAGAAAGAGTGTATAAAAGATGGGGTTTTCTGTTTGCGACAGAATGGCTTGACATCTCAGTAAAGCTGGAGACTTCATTAGAAATAGTGTTTTGGGTTTCTTGCAAAAATGTATTATAATCTTTTCCTGTCAATGAGCAATGTAAAAAAAAAAAATCTGTTCTTGAAACTATAAATTGTCAGTAATCAAGCACTAATTACTCCTTTATATCTGCAAGTGAAGGTGAATTTAGTTGATAGCAATAACAAAGACAAAGCAAAACACCTGGACGTATCCTGTTTTGATATTTAAATAAATTTCTCATTTTTCCATTCTCCTGGATATAAAAATGCTCCTCTTAATAACAGCATGACTTAATACTTTAAAAATTTATTCTTGTTTTGCCAAGACAGTAATTTATTATTCTCTTTGCATTTTTTACCACGTTGCTTTTCTCTAATTCAGATGTATTGAAAACACTAAATAAAACTGGAATTCAAGTACAAATAAAACCTAAATACAGAAAAAAACATTTTCTGAGGGTATTTTCCTAAGAATGTTTTTGCGTGGCGGTGTTTAAATTACTTAACCAAGGCTGTATTGGCAGAACAACAAGTTCAGTATTATTTTCCTGTACAGTCAAAGGAGTCATCTTAATAGCACAAGATGATTGATCATAATAAAAACCTCTGATAATTTAAAATAATCTCTCTAAAATGTGCTCTGAGAACAGGACATGTAATGCACTATGGTGCTTCTCTGAGGTATGTATAAGGAGATATGTTCTTTTATCGTTTTTACAATTTTTCTTCCTTCCCCACCTTTCTCTCCTTTTTCCTTCAGAGTGTAATACAGAAAAAGAAAATTGCAAGCTACTAAGAGATGACATATAAAGCAAAAAGACAGATGAAGGGTTGGGTTCAAAACAGTCAAGTCAATGGGAGCCTGTAGGCCCGTTAATAAAACTCTACCAAAAGAGAAAGGAGAGGGAGAAGAAAAAATGAGCATGCAAGAGACAAAAGATCTAGAGCAGAGAAAAACTGGGAGAGGCAGAATTGCCTCACTCAGAAAGGAGTAAGGTAGCTTAACAAAAAAAAACAAAAACGCAAGGAACTTGCTTTAGTGCCTGTTGGAAATGAGAGAACCTGAGCAATAGAAATATCTTTTAACCATTTGAGGTTTTTAATATGTTTCCTTATGCCTCCTCTGCCTTGTTTCAGAAGAAAAAAAAATGAGTAATCTTTATCTACTGACTTCGTACGTGACATTCATGATTCTATATACCTGTGATAATATCGTATTTCTCTTATGTTGCCTCCTTTCCAAACTGAACAGGCTTGTCAGTTTAGTCTCTCCTTATACAAAATGTGTCCGGTGTCTCTTTGCCGTGTCCTTCTTTATCTTACTTAATTCTGCTAAAATTTGGACAGCTGGGTCGTTCTTGAACGTGTCTTCCAAATCAATTTCTAGCTATCTGTGAAATTAACTTCGGAATAAAGTACCAGAACTTCATGGTGGCTGCATAGAGACAGTGGAAAAACAGCTTTTGAGACATGAATCAGCTGGAAGCTAAACTGCTCTCAGTGTCTCCGAAGATGTTTCCCTTTGACAACTCTCAGTAAGCTTTCACAAAATATTAAATAATATTAAATAATATTAATAATATTAAATAATACATTATGGGATGAACACTAAATCCAAACAGTAATTTTTTTTTATTCTTGTGTATCAGAGCAGTATAATGTACATGATTTTAATTGTAGCCTGCTCAGTACAGATTCTGTTATTCATAATGTGAGGTGTCACAGAAAATCAGACAAGAGGAATAATCCAGCCTTTTTAACTGGAGTACAGTAGTCAGTCGGTATCTGGAGTTTGTTAACAGAGTTTGAGAATCTTTCAGTTAGTGTGTAGAGTCACTGTGTTAGAGTTTAGTGTCTACTGTTAAAAAATCTGTAATCTCAAGTCAAAATAGATTCATTCAACTTAAAATAGGTAAAGTCTGGTATTTTTCGATGCAATTCTCAAATGCCAGATTTCTGCAAAGCTGAGCGTGGCAAAATAGTAATTTTTGTTTTGTTAAAAGGTCTCGAACAGAATAGGCTAAAGAAAATGTTAATTTTGAATGGCATGGCTTCTCTCTTTTGCATTTGGGGAATAGCTCTCCAGCAGATCAGATGCACGTGTGTGTATACAGAGGTGAAGGGGAATTTCTGAAACCGTTGCTTACCCTTTGGGGTAAACAAAGAAGGAAAATTGGAAAAGGGTTGAACTCTGTCAGAGTTCAAAATGAAACATTTATTCCAACTTGCAGTATTATTTTTCTCTTTCGGTGTGTAAATGCCACTGTATTTCTTGCACAGTGACTGCACATGTGCTTTTACTGGAGAAGGTAAAGCTTTGTTAATTTTTGAACGAGCCATAAAACTGTTCCCTGATGCTCCATGTGGTCAGCAAAGACAGAAGTAAGACCTGTTACCACCTCTTCTAGGCGGGAAGTAATCACTTAGAGTTTTCTTGGACAAGGAAGTGAACACGTTGCAGAAAAATGAAACTCTGGATATTACATATTCAGAGACTTTGCTGCCAATCAGTGTGAGCAAAATAAGACAAATCGGTTACCTGCAATGAGTGATACCTGAAACTGTGCCCCCAAAGAGCTGTTTACAGGAAGGAATTTACTTATTGAGAAAAAGTCTAAATCCAAAACTGACATGATAAATCAGCCCATTTGAATAATCAGCTGAGAGTACAGGCACGGTCCAATGTTAGAAACCGTGAAAATAACAATTACTTTCTAAACACTATTAGTTCGGATTATTTCTTCCTCCCCACTGAATTGTGCAACAAACTTTGAAACAACTTTGAGATCCAGTCTCAACTGTAGCAGTTTTCTCTAGAAGTTACAAATATTTAATAAACTCTGAAGTGCTACAGGTCTTTTGGAATAGCAGTTCTGTGATGAAGAAATACGGACACCCTGTCAGGTAAGAGTGCTCCGACGTCTCAGCTACTCCTTTCTCTTCTGTAACATATGGTTCACTGCAAAGGGGCTCTTACCCTGCCCTTTCTCAGAAGTCATGTGCTTGCAGAAAAGATTAGTTTAATTTACTTCCTTTAAAACCAAGTTATTAAGAGCAACCTTCAAGCGTTAGTTTGGTTTGAGAGAGTATTCACTGTCATTTTCATTATACTTATAATTGGGAACCATTACCAGATATTCTGCTTGTTGCTGTTTTAATTTGACATTGTCCCTGGTCAGACAAGCTCCCACAGGCCTTTTGAAGGGCTGTCCTTGAGACCCGCGAGGAGTAGCAGCGGGGAGAGATGGGGTTGAATTTGGACAAAGACTGATTTATATGTCATTCATGTCAGGCAGGTGGGCTTTTTTTAATATTGTAAGAAAAAGAGCCACATTCTTTTAAAGATGCAACTGAAAATGCTTCAGGGAATGCCTGGAATATCCTGATGCAGGGAAGGGGCAGGAAAGTCTGGACTAGAACAGTGAGCAGCGGTACTAGGCGCTTCAGCCGAGCGGTCCTGGCTGCGAGCGAAGGCAGGGCGTCCGACCGGCTGGGACGGTGAGCGAAGGCAGGTGAGACCATACGGCAGCCTCTGCTGAAATGCTCTGGCTGCTTTTCAGCTGAGCTGACACACAGCACTGTGCAGTCAAAAATGTTTCAAAATACCTTTCTTGGCACTTGCTTGTCATTTTTTTGCTTGTTTGTTTTTTCTTCCCTTAGCAAAAATGTCAACTAACTAAAGGGAAGTTTTAAAAGAATAGTTTTATGCCTATAAAGTCATTTTGACGTGATTAACCGAGCATCACAGATAGTAACCCATCCATTTAGTCCTCTCTTCTCAAAGTTAGCACTTTGGAGTGGCGTGCTGTGGCTAATACCGTACAAATTGCTGGAATGGGCAGTTAAACGTTGAGGTCAGAGGTTAAATGAACATGGTTGTTTATAAGGACACAGCCCGAATCCATTTGCATTTTAATATTCTTTCTGTGAGACAAAAAACCATTTTGAGGACAGCTTGTTTGGAAATCCCATTAACAGGTTATTTATGGGACTCATGACTGCATGACCCTTAGCCTTGTTTTGTTAAACATGAACTAGACATGAATCAGATGGGCGGCTGGGCTGCTGCTATTGTTTTCCATAGCATTAAATGTCATTGAATTCAATTATTCTGAATCTGACACTTTCTAAGTTATTACCCTCATAATGCTCAATTTTCCTTTTTCCTTTGTCAACCTTATTATTTCTATCTGCTTTAAAAAGCAGAGACACTCTAAAAAGGCCATTTCCTCTCTTATCACTGATCTAGGTGAGAACGGAGAGCTTATCTACACAGCTTTTAAATAAATAATTGGGAAGACACAGTTTGAAGAAATTAGAAGATTCCAGCTACTGTCATGGTGCATTTTAAGGAATACAGAAATCTAAAAATTCCGTCAGGGTAGTAAAATTAGTCATGTAAAGGTCAGGTAGTAAATACTTGGAAAGGGAGGGCTTTTAACCCTTTTTGGCAGGGGTATAAAATGGTGAGCGATAAATCAGACTAAGATGACGATGTCAATCAAAACGTTAAAAACCCCTCCATAATTCCAAATAACAAGTTTTGTAAAACAAGTTTAACACAAATCTTTAATTGAGAGGAGGTAGTGTACCGGATGAGAGACTGTCGCGGAAATTAAGGAGAATGCATTAACGCTTCTAATATGAGAGTTGTGTAGTTGAAAGCAGCATTATCTTTGCTAAAGGCCATGGTAAGTCCTAGTAATCAGTATTTCCGATCTTACATATTCTTCTCTTGGCATTTGATCTCTTACTGATCCAGTGTTTATGGTACTAATCAAATATTCAGAGGACTTCCAGCATTTTGGAGGCAAAAATCACACCCACAGAGTGCACCAGCTGATAGCACGTAACTTCCCTTCGGCCCAAAGTATCTTTTGACCAAAAAGAGCTTCTGTGGCGCATGTAAGCGGGAGGCTGTAGTAGGGCTCTGCAGATTCATAAAGGTTAAGAAGAGGATGAACATCTGTGACTGTTCAATCCAGTTCTTCCACACAAGCCTAAGAATTTGCCTTGTTTAGGTTTGAACTATAACAGATCTTCACTCCGCTGGGGGAGAAAAAAAATGACAAAAACAAATCTTCCAAGCCTGTGTAAGGTGGAATTATTACTGTATCAGCTAAGGAGTTCAGTTTGTGTAAATTTAGCTTTTAGCCATTTGCCTTCACGATGCCCGATTCGGTATATGGGCACGCACTTGCACACACATACACTTCAAGTGCTTTATGGAGTCCTGACTGAAGAGGGGACGGTTTTATTCTGAAGTTGGTAAAGCATATAAAGAGAGTAGTGAAAGCACATAAAGAAAGTAGTGTAGATACTCCTTCAAGGTTTACAGGAAGGAGAAAGTTGTTTCAAAGAGATCAGGGTTCAAATATATGTCAGATTTATTTATTTATTTATTTATTTATTTTTAATTACATAGCAGGATGTTTTAGGCTAAAAGGTGTAAGCAACATCTAGATCTCCAGAGACTTCTGGTCAGCGTTATGTTCATCACTGCAGCTTTCATAGTCTGGTTTACAGGGCAGGAACAAGCCCTCATGTGAGATCCCCTCTGTGCTCGAGGGTTCCCATACCTCGAAAAATAGAGCAGGTTTCTTAAATCATAGGTATATATTTGTGTGTGTGTGTGTATATATGTATATATACACACATATATATTTACGCTGAGGACTGTCTGCTCTTTCTGAAAAACTGGCTGTTACAAGAATAGCTGATATCCCCTGAGAAGGATAGTTTGCTGTCATGTGGGCTGCTGTTCTGCAGGCTGTATTTCTGCTCACATTCTGCACGTATTTGCATTCTTCTCTCCCTCCCTCTTTCCTTCCTTCTTTTCCCTTCCTTTCTTTTCCAAGTTTAAAATAGATTTCCAGTATGAATTGGCCATCAATGGAATTCTTCTTTAGTGGTTAATTTATTCTTAATAGAAACTGGTGGGGTTTTTCTGAAGAAAAAGGAACAATACATCTTTAGAACAAGTTTGTAAGTGTCATGATTTTTCTACTAATTTATACTACATACTCCCCTTTTTAAATGTTAAATTACCTCATTGTATCTCTGAATATCGTATATACTTGGGCCTGAAATTAAGCTAGCTGTATAGTTGTCAAAATGACCACAATTTGCTCTATGAAATGTCCTGATTGCATGTGTAATTCAAAGCAATCCTAATCTCTGTATAAACCAGTACAGACTGCTTAGGGGCAGAGTTTATGTATGCTGATTGGGCCTTCGGTTTAGCTGACAGTGAATACACCTGCATGTTGAAAAAGATGCATTACAGATTTTCAAACTCCTAAATGCCGAGGAGAAAGGAGAAAGAAAGAAGAGACAAAAAGCTGTTCCACTACAGTAAAGGTTTCAAGAAAGGCTCGGTTTTTCATATATATATGTTTGTTCCAAGCTCTGTTGAAAGCTGCCTCAGTATTACCTCTGAAGTAAATATATTCATGTACCAGATATTGTATTGCAAATATGACTCCTGGTTATAACTCCTGGTTTGTCCCATTTCTTGCTGAAGTGTGTGATTGCAACAACAAAGATGAATCGTATTAGGAAAACCCCTTCATTGAAAGTAGCCCCATCCCGAAACTTTAATATTGTTCATCTTTCTAAAGAATACTTTCTCTTAAGGTATTTTAGATATTTAGTCAGGAAGCAGCTGGCTGTTGAGGAAAGTTGCTGTAAGTCTTCTGAAATACTGCATGTCTGTGACACTTTCTGGAGGACCCCACGCTTTCCTAAACACTTGAATGGGGTTGATTCTTCCGTATATGTCATTTGTTAACAAATCTGTTATATGGCGTAGAGACATTAAACTATTTAACATTATTTATGTAATAATTAAGGCAGAAGTAGTGCAACACAGGTAGCTGGTATGCTGTAAATAAAATACTTTTCAGTTCTGAAAACTGTTTCAGAAAGGCATATGAGCATGCACCACAAAGAAACAGCTTATGCAAATGCATACAGATTCCATAATGTGAGGCCCTGTATGTTTGGTTATCAAAGAACACGTAAGTTCGGGTAAGTTCCTACATAAATTGCATTTCTTGGTTAGTTATGAATTATTTTAATGATCTGCGTTCTGCCACTGTAGGCGAAAGTGACTGTTCTCCATTTAGTGTCAATCACAGTTACTTTGAAAATGAAAAACTACATCACAGTGAGTAATTTGCTCAAAGAACTTAGGCTTTACTTCTGTCTGCATCATACCTATGAGCAGATCTTGATTTACTCAGAATGATACATAAGTAACACTCCTCCTTGAAGAAGGTTTTCTGATTTTTTTTTTTAAATCAACCTTGAGAATGAACCATCAAGTTTGACCTGTGAAGTTTAGCTGTGAATGAAATTGTCATTGGTCATAAAATTATTGCTGTGTTTTACTGAATAAGCACAGAACAGTTCCCAGTAAGAATTTCTTGCTCGTGGAACTCTTGTTGAGTTCCACGAATGCCTCTGGGTGGACTGCAATTTGTTTTTCATTAATAAGTCATCCACTCTAAGTTCCATTTCTCCAATGTTCATGAAAAATGACCATTAGAAAGAAGGAAAGGCACAGCTTTATCAGGTCACACGAGGGGGGAAAAAAGTCCATGTGGAGACTCTTCTGTATAATTCTAGTTGTTGAGTCTTCACCATGAAGTGACTAGCTTGGAACCAAGGTGGAACCGGTTAATAAGTATAAATGGTTAATAAGTATTATTGCTTCAGAAGTGTACACGAGTCCAGAAGTACTTTTCTGCATGTGGCCGTAGCCTCCGCTAACAGTCAGGAATAAATGTGCATGTTTTCTTCACATAGATATTGTTATTTGCAGTGTTTTCACACCAATTATCCTTAAAAGTTTCTTCAGTTAAAACTGCCAAAGATGAGTGTAACTGTTTCAAACAGTGGTGTGCCTGATGAGCAGATTATAATATATAACATAGACGTAGTCAATAACAAAGGCTGACTGGACGCAGCCCAGAGCAACCTGCTCTAGTTAGCCCTGCTTTGTCTATATTTACTGTATATGCTCTCAAGGCTCCCGAGACCTGCCTGGGCACCCAGTCAAGACAGGCTGCGTTTTTCCTAAACGTTTGTAGCACTACAAGAAATTCCTCCTATGCATAGATGTCCGACTGCTACACTTTGTCATTTCTGCAAAAGGCACCCTTTGGAGATTGCAGCTGCCAAAAAAGCATGTTTTTCAAGGTAGCAGTACCAAAATAATCAATGCAAATTGAGCTCATAAACCCCTCACAGACCCGAACCTCTTGCTGATTAGTGTTTGAAGATTCCTCTGCAGATCTGCTGCCAGTTGTAGTTCTGTTCTAGTGAGAATTTGTTCTTCACCTTTTACTCAAAGAAGAATGTAAAAAAGCATTTTAAAGTATATTGGCAGCTTTGCTGCTGCCTTTCTTCTTTTTCGTGTTCTGATTTTAGACCTTTTAGGCATCGCATGAAAAACCAAGCCAAGTGACTATTGAGAAATACACAGTGTTTCCAAATGAAGCATTTAAGCCCATGAGTTTCTACGCATTCTTTTAGATCATCTAGTCTCTTACTAGAATATGGCTCTGAAGTATTAATATGGATGCTTTTCCTAATGTTCGGAGATCAAAAATGACCAAAATACATGCATTGACTCTAAATCATAATAATCAAAATCATAATCATAATAATAATTTGCTCAACACTGATAACAGTTTTGATATGTTGTTACGGAAGAAGTGTTTTATTTTACTTCATTAAGCCTGCTTAAGAGATATTTTTTTATTAGCTTTTGAGTTTGGTTTATTTGACATAACAAATGAAGAGTTTGGTCAACCATCAGAACAGAAGCTGGAATGCAACAGACAATTTTTTCCCAGAGTGAGGTTTTTCATTACTTGTTGGAAATTTTGCTTTTCTTCCTCAAGCTTCCGAAAGTTCACAGAAAATTATCCCCAGTTTCCTCAGCTTCGGTGATAAGGTGAGAACTTCTGGTTAAATATGTGTACTTAATAACAGTAAATAAATTCTGACATTTTATTTTTACTCCTGAATAAAAATGTTCATCATGTTGGTGAAAATAAGCAATCACATTCTATTTAAGAGTGGAAAAGAATTGTACATACCACCCTGCAGGAGCCAAGGAATCTATTTTCATTATAACAAACATTGATTTTGCATTAAAAAGTCTCATTATTTGAGATAATGACTGTTGGGTTTCTTAGTTATTGTTCTGGTTCCTAAATCATTAAAACTGTAACAGTTAAAGAGCGAATAGGAATGCAAAAGACCCCAGACCGTATTAAAATTTACTCTTATTTTGTCTTTAATTAAAATTGCAATCATCTTTAAGGCCGATACATACTATCAGAAAATTATCTTATTTATTTTGAGCTCATTTGAATGACACCTGTATTTTTGCCTATAGAAACATCACTGAAACGGAATGTATCGATTTTTGGATTAACATTAGCAGAATTAATACGTGAACTCCTGGGGGCCTCATTCATCAGCGCATTACTCCAGTTTCTCGGCAGTATAATTCCGGCTGCACTGAGTCAGGCAGGCTAACCCTGCGTTTCTTATGGTTAGAAAATGTAAAGCAATCTCTGCAGCACGTGCATGTGTAAAGATGTATATTACACATGCCCCCTCCCTCAAATCATCCTGCTTGTGGACTTCTCGAGGAGGGAGTCCTGCTTGGTTTTCTTTTTGTAGATAGAGTGCTACTTTGAATAATTCCGAGGTTGGTTGGTTGGTTTGTTTTTAATGGGCCTGAAAGGAAGTCAGTCCCCTCTCGTGCTCTCCCCTTCCCCCACCACCTTTTCTCAGAGCTGTGGCTGCGTGGGCATTAATGTATTCCGTATAACGTTAGGGGCTAGCTGAATGTACCTTCCCACCAGCAGCACTATGAATTATTGACATGAGGGGTGTTCCCTAGTGTATACTTTTCCAAGGTTATACTCCCTGATATTAGATATTTATTCGGCGTAAGGTAGGGATAAGAACCTCATTGCCACATTATGTCTGAGTCAACCAAGTTTTGGGGAATTTCAACAACATTAGAAGATTTGTATAATGTATTCTTTCAGAGGCAGAGGCTCAGCTTTAAACAAAGCATAATCCCTACCGCATATCATTTCCAACTTAATGCAAGGAGAAGAAGCGGGACCATAATGCTATCTGCATCATTTCCCTTTTGTGTTCAGCTGCAAGGACTATTCACCTAATATTCAAAATCCATGTATTCATTAAATGGAACAGAGTGATGGAAAAACTAGGAAAAGTAAGAAAATAATGAAATAGATTTCCATGGAAGTGGCATAAAATTGATTTATTACATCTAGATATATGATAAATTATTTGGAAATAATTAAATAGTTGATATCCACTACCTTTTCCAGTGTTTGAGCACTGCAGTTTTAGTATTTTTAATGCTAACATTATGCCTAATTTCTTTGAATCAGATGTTGCTTATTTTTGTGTTTCTGCTATCTGTAACAATAGGACCTGGTGAACACTTCATTCATTCTGTCACCCAGTCTCTCCTTGTCAGCTGCTTTGTTAGCCTAAGCCTCTAGGGTTTGTATCCTGGGCAGCGGACCTTTTGTACTCCTTACGCTCTACTCCTAGACAATAGGGGAAAAAAATAAATCTTCTGTGACAAGTTTACTTAAAGGGACACTATCACATTAAATAAGCGTATAAATATACCCAAAAGTAATACTATTCTTCCTGAAATTCTGGAAATAATGGGTTTTTTCCTTGGTGCCATTAGTTAACACCCTCATCTGCTTGCAATGCAGTAATTGTGAAAAGCACATAATTTTTCACACTTCAGGCTGTTCTTTACGCAGCACTTTTCAAAAGCTAGGAAAACAAGTCAGTTATTTTAACGTTTATTTTTAGTCAGCATCCAGGGTCTGAATATTGTGTGCTGCCCCAGTGGCAGACTGGGATGCAAATATTGTAAGGGAGCATTTGGGCTTAAAACAGACAGTTCTATTTCTAATGAATTGTTTATGGAAAGAGGCCAAAAAAGCATATTTGCTAACGATGGGTGTTGTAAATTAAAGAACATAAACGAAACTAAACATTTTAATGAGATTAACCTAGTCTTTTTCGGGAGAAATTGTATCAAAAGATGAGGTCCTCAGATCTGTCTGGTTCTTCCTCTCCTTTTTTTTTTATGCAACTTTATAAATTCTCTTAATGCAATTATCTTTGGGGAATAATTTAGTGGATTTTACTGTGATAATAGAAACAGATTGGTTTTATAGTCATCCTCATGTCTTATTAAATCAGGTTGTTTATGAGTAATTCCAGTTATTTGTTTCTGAAATTCTTAGAGACCAAGATCTCCTGATAACGATTGAAGAAAACAACACAGAGTTACGGATTTAGAAAACATGCTCATAGAGAAAATACTGCTTAATTTCTTAACTGACTATTTAAACTGTATTAGTAAATGAGGTTTTGGTAATGTTTCTATAGCTACACACACACACAGAGTCACATGTTGGCGTACACACGTGCCTTAACTTCATGCACGCTTTTCAAACAGCAGATGAATGCCAGGGAAATCCTCTGGAATAGCAGGAGAAGCTGTGACAGTGGACCTGCCAGATCTTTGTACTGCCAAGTACATCTGTGTGATAGTTGTCATCATCATCATCATCATCATCATGATGTAAAATAATCTCTTCTGGGCTGTAAGGCTGCAATTCTCAGCTTACAGCAGCTCTTGTAAGTCTCATTAGCTTATGTGGGGATTTCTCTGTTGCTGTTACTGTGTTTTCAGCTTTTCTATGGATCTGTCTCTATATTAATTAATTACACTGAGGGCTTTGTTTGGGGTTAGTGTTCTTTGTGGTTTTGCGTTGTAATACTGTTTTGTTTTGTTGAAAAGAAACCGTCAGCACTGGGGAAGGGGCTCTGGAGCTGATTGGATGTTAATGGATGGAGGAGGATAAATACCTTAGTAGGGGGAAAAAAAAGTTTGCTGTGTGAAGTCCACTTTCTCTAGTGATTCTGTCGTGTTTTTCTGTACGTGTTGCCTGGGGTGTTACTCCAGGATATCATAAAGTTGTTACCTAATATTTAAATTAACATACACGTTGCCCATTTGAAATTTGGGTCCCATTGTGCTGGACATTTTACCGAGTTATGCGTGTCCGACTCCCCTCATCTGAGGAACTCAGAGCTAAAAAGCCTAGCAAAACAATTTGTAACACCAAAAAAAAACGGTGAGGCCGAGTCCTTCATATAGTTCTGCAGTAGCTGTTTGGGAAGCTTTATTAGCATTTTCTTCCTTATTATTTTTATTGCTCTTTCTTTCAGGTGACTTCAACATTTTTAAACTTTGTTGAAGAGTTCTAGAGAAGCCTTGGCTCTGAGGATTTTCTGTGACATATACAGCCTTTTGATGTGGCATCCAACAGATTTTTGAGGAAGGCATGGAGAAGATGATGCCTGCCTAAGCATGGGACCCCCTTACCTCTCTTGTCATACCTGCAAGACATTCCTCATCTACCTGCTGTTTTCTGTTCTCAGAATTCTTGCTGCTAGACACTGAGTACAGTCAGTGTGCAAACAAGAGCTGCCTTCAGCCGTGAATCTTCCTTGATCTCTGGTTTAGTTTAGTGTTTGAGAACTTTGCAAGTCTTAGTTTTCTTACTTGTTTGAAGGTGACAATACTGCAGCTTCTGGGAAGCGCATTCCTCTTGGCGGGAGCCACCCAGCTAGGTGTTCACCCTTGATTCCTAAGGAATGCTGCAGGTTCTCTTGCTGGAATTCTGGTTGATACTTTGCACCCCTACGGTAGTCGTATGTTACAGCAGAAAGCATGCCCTTCTCTGCTTCAGAGATAAGGGGAAGGTTTCAAGTATACATAAAGTTAAATCTTAATCCCCATTTCTGGATGCAGATGGCAGTCATTTTCTTTGATGTTTCTTTATTCTACTGCCAGTCAGAATTGCTTGGCAGTCTCTTGAAGTTTTGTTGGAGTCTTTGTTTGTCTTGGCGCCCTTATGAGTTTGTGACCTTTGTCCTGGTGTCTGCACTTGTAATCATCACTTCTCAGGTGCCTGCGCAGTCAGCTCTTGGTGTGGTTTGTGACTACAAGCCTCTGGCTTCCAGTCTGGGGAACAGTGTTCCTGAGGCTGACTTGGTCATGATTCGCATCTTTCACTGCAATTCCTTTCTTTGGTTGTGTCCTGTGGTGCTTGTCTTTTCATCCTGTTCCCAAAACCCACAGCCTTGAAGTTGCACTTAATTCCAAGTTCTCTGGACAGTCACGTTGATCAGACACTACTACCGTACTACCTTCTCGGGACGTAACTCCAGATTGTGACTCCACATTGTCTCACCTGGAGGCATAGATGTGTATACATGGGGGTTTTATCTCCTGTTGTGTAGTCGTAACTCATTGTTTTCTGGTGCCCTGGACATCTGCAGTAGATGCATTCACAGATTTCAGGTACAGGAACTGTATCAGAGCCAGAACTTCTTACCTTAAGCTCACAGGTTGAAGCAATTTTGGGGGCGCTTCCCATCAAGCATTAGCAAATTGATTTAATTGTCTTTAGCTTACCTGAAATGTCCAGAGCCGTTTATCTAGCCTTCCCTATCAGATGGGTGCATACTTCAGTGTCTAGAGGCCTCCTATATTCAGGATATGATTTCAGAGTGTTCCTCTCGTGCATTTTCCTAATTTATTGATTTTTCTACTCTTCCAATGTTCTGGGCAATTCTTGCTTGTCAAGTGCACATTCATCACTGTGCAGTTTGTCAGCACAAGACCCATTAATTGCTTACAATGCCACTTATAAATGCTATAAAAAATTCCCAGTAAAGATTCTTGATTAAATAGGTGTTTCCCCAACTCAGACTTCAGACAGTAAAAATTCCCTTGTGCTGGAAATGTTATTTGTTCAAGACATGCCACTAACCAGACAACTATTTTGCTCCTGTTCTACTTGCACTAATAATAAATTTGATTATTTTAGCAAAGGTCTCTGAGCTCTGCAGGAAGGAAGCAAAAGGACTATGCCACTGCAATGTCTCATCCTCGCAGCAAAATTACTTGTCAAACAAAAGTCATTCAAACTCTAATTGAGTTGCAGTTCAGAGAAGACGCTTGCTTCTTGAACATCCATAGTTAGCAGGAATAAATAGTTAAAAAAAACCCTGCAGAACAGCAGTTACACTGTCCACATAGTGGTTGACTTTCTCATTTCAACACGTGTTGTTTATGAAGCCTTTCTGAGAGGCACTTAAGCCTAAATATTAACTTTAAGTCTGTGCACCACAGCGTGGTGTTCCAGTACCTGCTGGACAACATACTGCATTGCAATTCCACTAACGTATACTGATAATTAGTAATGAGACTATTCTGTGCGCTTACAGTAACACTTTCACCTGAAGCTTTCTAAACACTTTCCAGGCTTAGGAAACTCTTTTTGTCTCTTCACAGCTAAGGAAACTAGTACGAAGAACATCTGAGATTCCATAGCGGGGTAGTGGCAGAAACAAGTTCTCTGTTTCTGAAACCAAAATATCCTTTTGTAGTCACTGGATGATGTTGCTGAGTAGTATTTGCTCACCGCATTGTGTGCCACACTTGCAAAAAGTGGGGGTTTTTCCAGCTCTTTGGCCTCTACCAAATAAAGAAGCTGGCCTCAAGCAACATTCCCCCCCCACCCCACCCCCCCGTAACACTGTGGCTGTTCAGGCTTTGTGACATATCATTTGTTTTTCACCAGAACTATGCATACTGATTTTTCAGGTTAGATGTTTGAGTCACCATTTGCAACAAGTGTGCCACCAGGCAAATTCCCGGCTATTAGACCAGCAGCGGCTTGCAAGGTATGAGAAAAATATCACTTATCCTATCAGAATCCTCTTCCTTCCTCCCCGCCTACTCCAACAAAAAGAGATATGTACATGATTTGTAAAAGGCATGTTAAAAGGAGAGGGTGGAAGGAGAGGACACTCTGAATGATGTCCCTCTCAACTGTAACGTCCAGCATCGGCTGAATGGTCTCCTTGTGGGCAGTTTAATGAAGGAGATGGATTTTGTGGGAGGATACATAAAAAATGGAAAGACGTCTCTGTTGAAATCACTTGGAGTGAGAAGGTGACCGTCTGAATGAAGTGACATTGCCACCCTCACTGGGCAAAATAGGTCTCTGTTAGTCAGCAGAACAGGGCTCATGGGCCAGAGAAGCCACCCGTTCTGTATATTGCAGTAATATAAACCCGCGTGAAACAGAGAGGCTTGAGGCACCAGGAAACACCTGGCAAAACTAGCCCAAGGAGTCAGGTGGCTGCTGTTGAGTACAGTCATGTTCCAAAGCTGAAAGCAAGTGGGAAATTAATAAATCACTTCTCAAGCTCTCAGTAATCAGCAGCTGATGATATTTTTCTGGGCCTGGGGAAAAGAAGCTCTCTAGTTGAAGAGAAAATGTGGGACAGCAACAGGGATGGCTTTCCTGAGCTTGCAGGAGACTGGAATCGTGTCTGCAGAGAATCGTGTCGCAGCAATGCGTCCCTCTGTCAAGGGCGTACTGTGTCTGCTTTCCCTCTTTACTTTAGGCCGGCATGGCCACCTCGTCTTCCATCCGTGTCCTTTCTTTTGTGGCTGGGACTGTTCCTCTCGCTGCTGCTGTTGGGTTCGCAGACTGACCAGAGGGATCCGGCGTTTGACCAGTATTTGTAGCGTTTCAGGCCCCAGTTCTCTCATCATCAAGATTTGACCATCTGATATCAGGGCACCTATTTAAAGACATTTCTGGGTGGAGGGCTGTGTTTGCACCTGGCACCTTTGGCCAGTTCTGCAGGGAATTTTGTCATTTATGGGGCCTGCTGAAAATGTGACTTTTTTACATATGTGCTTTCTAATGGAGTTTTTCCTGTGGCAATGCTTTCCTCCGAGAACTTTTAAACACGCTTACTTCTTTACATATAATTTTACATTGCAATTTAAGGGGTTTTATTCCGCATTTTGGCTTTATGTTTGTCAAGACCAAGGTTAAGAATTTTGGGTGATCTGTAATGGCGTGACTCCTGCTCTGTATGTTGAAGCTGTAAGTAGAATCATGGGGAAACACAACAATTCATCACCAGCTGCTTCAGCCTCTCGTCCCCCCTGCTCTCTGCTCTGGGAACACTCACTCTTACCTCACAGGTTTGCCCACTTCCAGTCTCACTCCCAAACCAATTTCCACTGTTCAGAGTGCTGCTTAAAGGATGGAAATTGCCATCCCCTTGGTTCTGTCCAANAAAACAAAAAAAAAAAAAAAAAAAAAACCAAAAAAAAAAAAAACCCCAAACCAAAACCTGGAATAAGAGGATTTGCTCAGAGTATGTTCTTAAATGTTGCATGGTTTGAGAATAGTCATAGATTAAATTGCTCTAACAAAGGAGGTGTTTCAAATATGCGATCCTTTCTGGTCACCTGGTTGGTGCAGGTGGTATTTCTGTTAAGTGAAACTTAGTACAGTGACCAAAGATGCTGGTGCCTCTGTTCTGGGAAACGGAGCTCGGCACCTCACACCTTTTGAGAGGGCACACACTCAGTTGTTTATGTCTCTCACTGACATCACACGAAGTTGGAGGATCTCAAAATTATCAGATAATTTTGTGGATCTCAAAATGGTAGCAACTTCAGGAACTGAGCCCACTGGTAAGAGGGAGGGTAGAATTTCTGTCCATCTCGAGGGTGGGAGGAGGAGTGGGGTAGGAGCCACCTACTAAAGCTTACAGGAAATCGAAGTACAAAGATAAATGGGTATAAACTAGGCATGAGCAAATACAGTCCTGAGTAAATACCTATGCGCTGTAGCCCATTCACAGTACTTCCACATTTTCGTACATATATTTGTGTTTTATGTTAAAAAGGAGGACCAATAGCATTTTTACAAGTCACTTATTTTAAAATGCATTTATATGGTATGAGCTGTATAGCACAGGCCAGCAGTAGAAAAGGACTCGGAGCACATTTCTGTTCTTGTGTCAATAAAAGGTGCACACATACTGGGCATTAGGAGCAACTGTGATTTTAAATTTGTTTTTTTGACATTTGTCATTTTCTGTCACAACATGAAGGTTAACTTTGCCAGAGAATATTCAGCAGAATGCTGTTCTCCATGGAAACATTTTTTCAGGGGGTGGGAAGTGTCAGGGGGGAACTGTATCAAATAATTTGGGTTTATTGTGTCTTTTTTTTGCAGTTTGTAACTGATCTCTTGTTCCTGGAGAGCATCGTATTTGTCCTACGCGTAGTTTGGAGGAATTAGGCTGAGCTCTAATTTACACTTGTTTAACTACGGATGCATCCCCACTGCTATTTGTTTATCTCACATTTATTACACTCTTCCAAATTCAAGTTAAGCACTCAGGGGCTTTTTCTAGTAACACTAATGGAGGAGAATAGATGTATTATATGTGAATAATGTATTATGATGATACAATTTGGGTCTCTCAGCTCTAACCGAGATCAGTCCTGCCTTACATTATTTATAATTTACACACACCTTCCTGAACATTTTTATGTAAATATTTAATATAGAAAGTGAGTTAACTCTTTCGTTTGGGAGGTTTCCAGTCGAAAACCAGGAAAGAAGGTAAGAGGGCACGCAAGTGCCTCACCCAAGTAGGCAGATGGCCAGTCTTGTTTATTTACAGAAATTAAGAGGGAAACATGACAGATTACAGAGGAAAAATGTATGCTGGCATAGCACCAAATCCTTTCTACCTTTCTCCTTCCCAACTACTCTTATTAAATTGAATGAATGTTGACTGCAGACAGTGTATTTGTGGACACTTGGCTGGTAGCATTTGCAACACAGTGTTTTTGTTCTTTACTGTTTTCAGACGCATTTTGTACCAATATATCCATTTGAGAAATGCAGCAGGGGTGCCCTCCAAACAAATCAGCAGACTCCCTTTCTTGCAGCCTCTCTGATGTCTGAATTTACCAACAAAAACAACCAGTCATTTCTTGGTGATCTTGATTGCTCCTGTCGTCTTCTCTCTGACTCCAAATATATACATAACGACAATAATATTCCACCACCACTTGGCAAGGTTTATGATTTTAAGTCTTTTAATGCGTCAGCTGGTGGAACCTTATTTTCCCCATCTTTTGAGAGCTGAACTTACCCTCCACACTGATTGAGGAGCTAAAAGCTTTCCACTTAGAATCACCCCAACAGATGAAACTGTTGAGAGTTACAGGAGAAATGTGATGTGCAGCACTGTCTTCCTCAGGCGGCTGTATGAACTACAGCCGCCGCTTACAACAGAGAGAAATGTATTTTTGTGATACAAAGACTAGCAATAACATTGATTTTTCCTCAACTCTTTTGGGACATAAAAGAAGTTTGAACTCATGAGATTAATGAGTTCTACAGTCTAAAGTGAGTAGTTTAGGTAATCCTTTGCCATTTTGAGACCACAAAGCATCAATGAGAAATGTGAAAGTCTTTGAAATGATAACATGCATACTGTTCAGATAGTGCCGTGGAATTATTACCAAGCAAGTTGTCATCTTTTTGTCCTCAAAACATGCTGCGAGCAGTATTAAATTACGAGAGGCTGCCGCACATTCCTCTTGTTAGTTAGTAGGCCATCGTGATTCAGAGGCCCTGTGTTCTGCTGCGAATGACTAGTGCACTAGGCAGAGTCCATCTAAGCCAGTATCGTACTTTTGATATCAGCAGCATGCAGATGCTATGGAAATATATTCGAAGCAGGACAAGGTTGAGCAAAACTATCCTGCCTGTACAAAGCCCTGAGCAAAACAATCCGACTTCGAAATTGGCTCTGCTTCAAGCAGAAGTAGGACCAGATGACCTCTAAAGGTCCTTTCCAACCAAAATGTTTGTATGATTGTAATTATAAAGTCGTCTTTTCCCTCATACACTCTGCATCCCTAACATCAAGCTTTATGTGGAAAATAGCGTGAGTTTGTCTAATCCCTTCTTAGTAGCTATTTACAATTACTGCCTCCATGACAGCATAAGGCAATGAGTTTCACAAAGTAATTATATGCTGCAGGAAAAAAATGCTACCTTCCTTCTCACAACTGGTCTCCCTGACCATTTTGGAGGGGTAAGGGGGAAGACACCTAGCTTTTGTGTTGGAGCAATGGTAAAGTATCATTGATTTTCGCGAAACTGATTTACAGGCTCCTATCGCTGTCCTCAGTTGTTCGTTTCTGCAAGCTAAGCATCCTAATCTATTTAATCTCATAAAGAAGGGAGGTATTATTCCATACTGCTTAAACGTCTTGGTCACTTTGTTGTACTTGTTTAGGTCTACTCTGTCCTTTTAGTGAGGAGGTGATGCATAAAGTAGCATGGGGTGAGGGTGTTTTGTTGTGCTCTTTTTGTTAAACAAAAGTATTGTCATCCACTGAAAGTCAGCAGCAAAATAAATCTTTATTAAACTGTTTTTCCCACCATGAGAGGGGTCTGTCAATTTTTAAGAGCTTAGCTTGTCACCTTGAATACAGTTTGCACCTACTCTCATATTTTGCTGCTGATGCACCTCTATGAACTTCATACTTTTTAGGTTATTTTCCCCCTACTCTTTTAAGCTGCTTTGTGATGCATGATTACATAAAATCTGACTCTAAAATGATGAGGATAAAGTGCCCTGTTTATTGACATCCTCAGGCATAAACATAGGCATCAAGAAACGCAAGAATGGTGAAGAGTGGGTTTTTTGCAATATTATGTATTTTTGTGCGCAGGACTGTTGAAATGCTACGTTTAGGATTCAGCTTATTTCACATCCATAAAAAAACCATACAAACTTGTTCCTCATAGCTAGACAGAAGTTATACGTGTTACACAGAAGTTGATGGATTATTTAACAGCGTGACAGTTTGGCTGTGCTTTGGCATTGAGCACATGATCTCTTTTGACTTCCTTGTATTGATTCAGGATCTCCAGATGGAGTATGCTAGGTAAGCATTGCTGACATTATCATACACTTAATATGTAAATTGTTGCTACTTTTGAGCTTGGAGCTTAGCATCTGTTTAGAGATGGAATTAACTATCTGTTAATAGGAGCACAAGTCTTCAGTCTTCTGATGTAAATTATGTTGATTGTTATTTTGATTAAAGGTAACATTTGGTTGTGGCGGAAGGGCAAGGTATGGCTGGAACAGCAGAGGTTGGCTGATGGGCAGAAGTTTTGCAGCCTGTGCTTGGGTCGGTCTGAGACGCTTCACTTTGTTATTTCTACTGAATTAAACCCTCACTTAAAGCCCAGAGATCCGGGTTTCGTACAGGTGAGTTTCAATGGTGGGGTGTAATATGGGAATTGAGAGGGGAATAAAACATGGGGCAATTTTCCGCTTTGTGATGAGGAGAAAAGCTAATGGCAAAGCCCAGTGAAGAAAGCGGCTGATGGAGTCTCTGACCAGACGTGCTCTACTCTGTGTTGCCTACTGCTGGATGAGGCTTAACTGGTTCTCAGGGAAACGTTTGTAGTCGACGTGTTAGACACGGCAAGAAAAGATTTAAAGAGCTTTCTGTAAAGCACTGTGGTCTGTTGGAATAAGGTTGTAAATTGTCTTCACTAAGTGACATTTTTAATTTTTTTTTTTTACTATTACGTACCTGTCTGTTCATGGGAATGCAGTCCCCTGCTATGACAAATAAGGCAGCCAAGTCAGGGAAACTGAAGGGGTCAGAACACCTTGGGTGTAAGTGCCCCACCTTGGGAAAACCATCTTGGTGAATATGGTGCATCTCTGTTGGAAACTAAATATTGATCTACATGGATCCTTAGACTGATCTAGTGTGGCTCTTCTAATGTTTGGTGCTGTGCCTTTTATTCAGAGATGACAGAGTGTTCAAGGAAAACCCTTTTCCTTAATTACCACCTCCATTTACCCACCTCTTATAAGTTCTGGGGATTCTCTCATTATGGCAGAACATGGCAAAACTGGTATTTCCATCCATTTCGAGAATTGCCTCTGAGGCAGCAAACCTTTTTGAAGACTAGTGAAATACAATGAGCTTCTGTGTCGCCTGTGCCGGTGATACATGTGCATTTCTCTGGGGCGCTGGGACATTACTGGTTTTTTCTTTGTCCTCCTGCTTTATGTGGAGAGGTGCCTCCATGTTGTAGAAGCAGCATCTAGTTCCTGCATTGCCCCTTGTTTAGTTACTGATACACACGTGCTGTCAGAATTATGTCCCGCCAGGCTGGCAAGGGAACATGTCGTAGGAGAATTCTCTGATGAGGGATGTGAGGAATGAAAAATAAGGGTGGAAATGACCATGGAAAGTCGTACTCATGCCCCTTGGACAGGAGAGACAGAGAACAACATTAACTTCCCAAACGAGCTTAGTTAAAGGCAAGCACAGAGATTTGAACACCTCAGGTAGCTTATGTGTAAGACATATACTGATATACTAAAATGGTTACTTCAGTCTGTCAGTAATAAATTCATGCTACAGAAAATAAGGTACTCCAGCCTTAGAAAGAGGACTCTTTGATTAGGGTCACGTGTAGAGGTAGAAGTCAAACAGAAGTACAGTTTTGCAGCAGACCTTCATCAGCATTGGTTACCCTGGTTTCCCCTTTATGCAGTCCTATATGCGCTCCACTCCCCTTCCCTTAGTCCTAGAAAATTCTGTCCTCTCTGAGCAGGTAAGAACATAGCAAGAATACAAGCAATCCCTGGCACTCCTCAGTATCCTTCCCTGGGGAAAAATTTTTAAGGGGCAACCTGCTCTAGTAGGTTTAAGGCAAGTCATTTATTTAGGCAAATCTGATCACTTCTGTTTGAGCGTAGCAAGTACATTTCCAGGTGTGTGCAAAAGCACACGTGACAGGGTATTTTCAAACTGTAGGTCTGTACTGTCTTTTCTAGTGCATCCTGTGTATTAGTAAGAGATGTTGACTCTCTTATCTGAGTTGCTGCTTTTGTTGTGTAAAAAAAAATAAAAAGAAATTTAAAAAAAAAAAAAAAAGATTAGCTTCAGGTCTTTCGAAAAATATCATCCTATAATTTGAGTCCATGTACCTACAAATTCCCAGCAGGCTCTGAGCCAAAGAAATACACAGATGAAATAAACATATAAAAAGACGGCTGCGTTTTGAAGTCTAAGAATTGAGTTATATACCTTTTTGACAGCTTCCTGAATCACAGCCCATATCTAAGATGAGTAAATAGGTATCTGGCCCTTTAACTGGGTTCCATTTCATATAATTAAAGACTCCCAGAATTAAATGGCCTATATGGAAAGTGGCTTTCAGTGGACTAAATGCCTGAAGCAATCTCCTTGCCTGAGCATAGAAGTGACACTGGCTTACGGATCAATATCATCTCTGTTATTAATATCAAAAGCGCATTACTTTGTTTTTGCCTGGCTGCGCTCCAAGCCTTGGGCCCAGCTCGCATTCAGCCATTTGCCTGGACCATAATTTACTTTCGTGAGTTTTTAAGGTATTGTTTTGTCAGGGCCAATCACCATGAAGTTATAAATGATTCTGAGGACTTGCACTCTCTGTTAGTGGCATACGCGGTGAAATTAATTTTTAAAAGTTTCACGTCAATTACTCCTGTCCTTGAGTTATGCAAGGGGACAAAAGAGCAGAGACTTAAAGACATGAGCGATATCAAACAGATGAGGTAACGACAAACAGAAACAGCAGCTTGGGACCAAATCAGACATTACACTATCTTTAATTGATGCATTGAATTAAACAATGCTAAAGCTAAATAAATATTGACCACTTAGCAAAAGACCCATTGATTTTTATGATGGACAACATTTACATCATATACTGCTCTGGTCTACAGATTTTAGGCTGCTAGCCTGTCGACTCCGGCACAGATATTCTGCAGGACAGCTTGTGCCGATGCTGGGTCCCTTTCTAGAATTATTGAGGTAAATGGTAACAATTTCCCCCACTTTTTGTTACCAAGGAGTGCTTAATTTCAAAGAGTTAAATTCTGCCAGCTCTGTCTTCTCCAGTATCAGCTGCATTAGCAAACAGGTACCGTATTTCGCACAGGTAGATAAAGTTTTGCAGTGAATTATTTGGCCATGGCTTGCTGACATGGCTAAGGGCACTAGCCATATCTATTCATCAAACATCTGCCTTCTCCTTTCTTGGGGAGTGAAAGAAGGGCAGATGCTCAATTTCTGTCAAGTGACAGAAATGTTCCCTGCATTGCGGTGGACTCTCCACAATGGCAACAGCTTCCCTCGTACAATGAATGGCCCTGTGCTACAAGCTGGAAAGGACTGATGCTGTTGGGCATCCTTGAAAGGGGTGACCTTTCCAAACACTCCCTATAGCCGCTTTGCTGAAGCTGACGTGTTAATGTTCACTCTGTTAATATGGATTTAATTACTTAAACATGCCATATCTTAATGATATGATATCTACCTAGTGTGAAAACAAACTCAGACAGCAAAATAATTTGCTTACAGAGCAAGAGTTTGTGTCTCTGGCTGTTGATGCTAAAGCTGCAGAGCTAAACTGTATTTTTTTTAAATAGCTAATTTGTAGTTCTTTAGCATGAAATGTGCTCCTAATTGTGAAACTTAACTAAATGCCTGTGATTAGCATTTTATATTCTCACAGAAAGGGAAAGTGTGAGGTTTCTTCTTGGCAATACAAGGATTTCATTAAGGACAATTCTATATGCTTAGCAATGCCAGCTTCAGTTACATATAGCTTCCTGTGTCTGCAAGGACCGCCAAGACACCAGTTAATAGGTTATTGTTTCAATTAGTCCATGATTACTGCTGCTAATCTCTAATTCCTCGTTGTTGTGGCTCCTTTTGACTTCACTCCCATTATTAAGAAGCATTTGGATTTTATTACAATCGACAGGAACTCTAGTCTTCTCCATAGAAAAAACACTGCCTGTTGCAAAAGAAATTCAGAAGTAATGAAAAGAGCCTTTTGAGTTTGTTTTTAGGGATTCTTAAAATTACATCATAAACACGAAGTAGAATTCAATTAAGCTGGAAAATTATAATGCTCAAGGGGGAGAGACTGGATTTCTTACAGAGATAAATCAAAATGTCTTTAATTAGTTTTCAGTTATGAACACAAGTCTAGCTTGGTAAAATGAAAAATGAAAGAATGAACTAACACAAAATAAGCTAAAAGAATTATTGATAATAGGAGGATAGGCTGATAGGTGAGGCATCCCTATACGCAGTTGCACGCCTCTCAGCTTGGAGATCTGTGCAATGCACTAGTTTGACCTTGGAAATCTCAGTGGTTCAGTTTTGATGAGCACACGGCCGTGCTGATGCTTGTCAGAAGCTCAGTTGTTAACAAGCTGCAAACTGTATGGAGAGCAGCTGGAAGGACGTAGATGGGGATCAAGAGGTCTTATGTCCAATCTCATGTCTACAGCTGGCTAAATTTGCAAATGGGAGTAAAGCTTCTAAAGCAATGGATAATAAATAAAAATTTTCCAAATGGGCATATGCACATTTTCCATGTCCAGCATTTACACTGACTCAATTTCATTTGTTGTTGTCTGTCCTTAACGCAGTGTTGGTAGCTTTAATCTCTGTTTCATCAAAACTTTTCAGGTCTCTGTCAAAGTTCATTGAAGGGTCAGGGTGAATTTGCCTCACAGTGGGGAAGGAACTGACCTGCATGCAGAATCAAAAGCTTAAACTGTGAGCAATATTAAGAGCTCCTTAGCTTTTGGCACCACATCTCTAGACATAGGAAGATGCCAGTCCGTTACCTGGTGCTATACTGGGTTGCCTATTCACACCGATCAGTAGGAGCAAATGAACAGCACAACTATTACTTTTTACCTGATGACATTGCAGAGTCTTTGTTAAGCTGCGGGTGCTGGGGAGCATCCATCGTATCAACTCCTAAGTATCTGAAGGGAGGATGTGAAGAAGATGGGGCTAGGCTCTATTCATTGACAAGAGGCAGTGGGCACAAACTGAAACACAAAAGGCTCCGTTTGAACACGAGGAAACGCGTTTTCACTGTGAGGGTGACTGAGCACTGGCACAGAGTGCCCAGGGAGGTCGTGGAGTCTCCATTCTTGGGGATATTCAAAAGCTGTCTGGACATGGACCTGGGCAACCGGCTCTAGGTGGCCCTGCTTGAGCGGGGAGGTTGGACCAGATTACCTCCAGAGGTGCCTCCCAACCTCGGCCATCCTCTCTGATCCAGTGATAAGCCTGTTGGAGTGCTTCCATCTGATGAGTGTACATACCTGGGTGGAAGTGGACTGAGAGGTAAGTGGTGTGAGATCTAGAAGAGAACCGGAACTGATCTAAGGGGAAGAAGTCTTAAGCCGTGAGGAAGATTGTCAGGATGACTGAAAGAAATGTAATTTGAGTTGCATAAAGCTTCTGATGCTATATTGTAGCTCTTAAAGAGACAGCAGCTGTCCTCTTGGGAAGCTTGCAGTTCGCCCTGCACAGAGTACCTGACACCACAGTGTGGATTTAACATCAGAGAAGCACTTCATCTGTTGCTCCAAAAGGATGGGCAATTGACCGTAAGCTGATGATGGAAACCTTCCTTTCCTCTGCTGTCTGGAAAGTAGGTAAGAACACCAGTGCAGGGCAGAATTAGAGGATGTGTTCTGTTAGGAGGACAGAGTTAAACCTCCTGTAAGGCTGAAGGAACCTACTTTATGGACGTGCAGGTTACTGGCTTGTGTCTGTCGGACAGAGCCTCCCATTGATGGGAATGGGCCAACTCAAACACTTCCCATTGGTGTTAATGTGGCAGTTCATTGTCCTTGTAGCACGTAGGATCTCCAGTGCTGGACTGGCAGCAGAGGAGTTTGCATCTGTGTTTAATTTTATTGTACTGCAGAACTTTGGGGGGGGACAGAGAGGAGAGGAACGCTCTGTCTTTAGAGTAAGTGCTGAAGCTCACTGCATAGTTCACAATATTGTTAGAAGGAACGTGACCTGCTCCGTGTTTTCACAGTAGGGCAGGGAACAGTGAGGAGAGTCTGTTTCCCCCTCCCCCCTTCCCAGTATGCAGACGCCCCCAGTTACAAACATGGCAATTTAAAAACATGTAAAAATCATAAATGAGACAGCAGCTGTGTACAGCTTCAGCAGAATGCTAAATTGCTGCATCACTGTGGACTCCAAATGACAATAAACCTTCCACCTCTCATAAATTAAGCAGACTTTCAAAAAAATGATATCTACAACTGCAACTTTTTATGGATGTTTGGTAACTTTAATCATTTTGCAAAATGCAATTCCTGGTCATAAATTCTCTCCCAAGCACAGATTTAGGGAGAGCTAAAGCACTGCAGTGAGTTGATAGGTAAGTTTTAATCTGACAGTGCCAAAAAGTCTATTAGATTTATCCTGAGGCAGTGGCTGCCCGGTAATTACAACAGGGCAGACTTAACAGAGGTTTTGAATACCAGGAAGGTGACTTAAAGGGTGTGTCACAGGTTGAGGAGATGAACTTGGAAATACTCCTCACCTGATTTTAAAAAGTGATTCTTGAACCCACCTACTTTTTAAAAACCAGTTCAGTGAAAGGCAAGCCTGTCAGGGGATAGCTGTGACCTTCCAGCGTCAGCTCTGGTAACAAATATCTTGTAACAGTTCAAGAGAAGTAACGTAATCCTCCTTTCTTGCTTTTGTTTTTAATACAAAAAATGACATTCTTGGATCCATATGGCTGTGATTTTTCACTGTGCAATAGTACACTTTTTTTCTTCCTAGTGTTGGTCGTTCAGGGATCTCAAAACACTTTACAAATTCAACTTCGTCAGCTGCCAGTTTAATTATTCCTGTTATATGGGTGGGCTGTTTGAGACAGACAGCACTTTGCCCACTGGTGTAGTAAACTCAGGAATAAAATCTGGATTTTCTATCTCTTTTTCCATTGTGCAAACCATAGACTAATAGCTCATTCCCAATATGGAATGCATACACACTTATTACACATAAAGGCAAACGGAATAAGGATTGGGAAGTAAGTGCAAAACCTGCTATTTGACGTGTTGCTCCTTTGTTAAGTTGTTGATTAGCTGTGGATTAATTCAGAACAAATAATGTCGATAGAAATGTATGAACAAGAGTGAAAGGGGGAAATGATTTGTCTCCGTTCCTGAATAGGAGCTGATGTCCCTAGTCAGTGTTTGTACGAAGTGGTGCCAAATCACTGGGATGAACCCAGGTACGTGAGCTGAGACAGCTGTTCTACAGTGAGCTCTTCCTTCTGCTTGCTCTGCATGAGCTCTTCTGTTGGTTTACTTGCAGGATAATGGGAAAAAAAGACCCAATTCCTGAAGGATGCTTCGAATGCTGTTTGTCAGTGTTGCACCACTTGCAAATGAACTGCAAGAACAATGCTTTGTGTTCTGTGCAGAAGGTCACATCACTTGAGGGTCTCACTGTGGAAAAAAATGTGAGGGAGAAGCAAACCCAAAGCTTCCTGATATGAGCTGTTTTAAAAAGCTTAGCAGAAGTCCTTTGGTTTGAAAACATCCAACAGATAAACTCCGTCAAGTCACATTTTACCTCTTCTTGAACACCGGGCAGCCATACGTGCATTAACGGCAGGTCACAGAATCGTAGAATCAGAATCAGTTAGGTCGGAAAAGACCCTTAACATCATGGAGTCCAACCGCTAACCTAGCAAGCAAACAGGACGTACTGCAAAGAGGTGAGTAGAGTCCCTCCTGAAATGAAATGAGAACTGCAAAGTTTTTAATTTGGCCCTAAGTCCTCATGTGCAGGACTAGGACATGAATAAATGGCCATCAGATGCCAAGGGCTGGAGCAGTGTTGCTCAACTGCACTGGACCGCTCATGCCAAATCAATTAGAGATGGCATTTGTGATTAATTTCCTTGTTGGAAACCTGATTGCACTTACTACTGCTCGTCCTCTGCAACTGTATCATGAAGAAATTATTTTTTTCAGTACATGAAATGATTTCTTGCAGTAACTGAGTTTGATTTTCTGTTTATTTGGGGGTTTTTTGGTTTTTTTTTGCAAAAGCCAAGTATTCAGTGGTGTCACAGGGTGGCCTGGCTAACCATGCCTCCTTTCTCTGACTACTAAGTCTGTCTTGTATACTTTAGTAAATAAATTTAACATGAACTGAAAGGCAGTAGACCGTTCATTTAACGAGAAAAGCTTGAGTAGTCAATACTACAGATGAGAAATGCAAATGAACTAACAACGCCATTGGAACATTGACTTTTCACAGTTATAAAATTATACTTTCTGTATTTTGGATTTAAAAAAAAATTAATCATTACCTCATTGTGTTTTTTTCAAAGCACTTAGGAACGTTTTCATATTGCATTTTCATAGTAGGGGGTTAATAGCACCACTGAATCCAATTCATTGTCAGTATTGCATACTCACCCAGGGAGAGGAGTCTCTTAGTAAGACTGCATGCAGAGGGAGATTCATAGAGCTTTTTCCAGCATCACTTCTATATTTGGACTAAGACTTTTTTATTTAGTTCTATCACTGTGGGTATGGATCACGTTAATATCAAGTTACGTGCGCATATGGGTAGGAGAGCATACACTCAAGACTGGCTTTCTGTTCATCTCCAGAGGCAAAGCTACATATCTGAACACTTACAGAAAAGGAAACCACAGCTCCTAAAGTCACCTGGGGGAGACGATGTTTGCCGTTATATACAGTATCATTTGGCTGAGGAGCAATTCTACCTTCAAGTGACAATTTGAGGTGACACTTCCAATGCTGTGGAAGAAAAATCACTTTCCTGGATAAAAATGGAAGAATGCTGNAAAAAAAAAAAAAAAAAAAAAAAAAAAGATATAAATGCATAATATCAGCATTAGTCAAATGAAATTAATGCTTCCAATATTTTTTTAAAGCTTGCTTGTATGAATCAACCATTTCTGAAATTGTAGTTTATCAAGTAAGAATATTGTAGTTATATATTAGCAAACTGTCTGATGGCCATTCTGATACCTTATTACTCTACGCACTACGGTAGCATTTTTAGGATAAAGTTAACCTTGGTGAAATATATCCTGGTTCACTAATGTATCTTCAGCTGTCTGATAAAAGGCCTTGCCCTCAACAACATATGACTATTTAAATTGCTGTTAATTATTTATAGTATATTTTTATTAACACTGACTTACAGCATGGTCAAGTAGCAGATAAAGCTTATTATGCTCCAAGGTTGAACATGCATCTCGAACAACGTCACTGCTGCTGGATGGAAGATAACTTCCGTGGTTTTGTCCTGTGTTGATTTCTGGGAGAGCGAACCTGGAAGAAGGTCACTGAAATGAGGCGCTTCTTGACTTGAATATTTTAGAGAGAGATTCTAATGTCTGGCTGCAAGTTAAACTAAACGTTACTGGTTTTAGTAGAAACATTTCTTGAACTGTAGCATCTCAGACCATGGTTGGGGACAACTAAAAAAAAAAAAAACCAAAACCAAACAATCTGTATCTGTTGAAGTCCCAAGTAATAGCTCTTACAAGCCTCTCACCTGAGAGACTTCCACAGCCTCAAGTTTTTCATTAAATTTAACCTAGGTTATGCTTATTTCATTTTATCTCTTTCTGCATCATGTGAAAATGCATTTCTCCCTACTTGATAATCAGATACGTTCTATATTTGCCTTTTTTTTTTGCGAGCTCTTTAACCCCTTCCTGACCAAGCTGACAGTGCCAGAGAACATTTTCCATCATTTTTTGCAGTTGTCTTTTCAGCTTCTTGTTGTTTTTCTGTTGATCCTCTTTGAATTCCCTTTAGGTTGTTGTTGGTTCTGTAGTGATTATTGGTGATACAGTCTATATAAATACCTGGATAGACAGGTGTATTGCTAAGGCAACATATTTCATACAACCTAATGCAGCATTCCATGTGAGCTAAGAAGAAATCCCTGTAAGGCCGGATTTAAATCTCTCTGGTCTGTAACACAAGGTGATGCCTCTGCATATGTTGACAAGATTTCATTAGCCTTTTCTATAGCTGTATCTTCTTGCAAAAGCATATCTAATCTTCAGCTTGCTGTCTCTGCTAGATCTCTTTCTGCTCTGCAGCTTCTTTGGATCTCCTCTCTCTCTCACTGGGTGTCTGCATTGTGGATTATTTTCCCTGGAGGTATTAGTGTATATTTTTCCATATATGAAGATAATAAATGGAAGAAGCAGAGATGAAAAGAAAAACAATTACTTGAGAGCAGAAATAGAAAGAGATACAAATAAAAGACCGACAGGGAGATAAGGGAAGAAAAATCAAGGAAGAATATGGAAAAATTAAAAAAGAGTTAAATAATCAGAATAAATTAATTAATCAAAGTGCAGATCATGTGGACTAGAATAGCAAAGCAGCAATGCAGAGAGCTAAAAGGAGACAGGGATAAGGATAATGAAGGGTAAGTTGAAATGTAGAACATATTTTCAAAATAATGCTTTTGAAAGTGCTTTTTGACTTGTCAGACCTGACTTTCAGCAAGGCTGTCATACTCTGGGCACTGTAAAGCTCGTGACAGGGGTTATGAGAAACATCAGATTTTTCCCTTAACAGAAGCAATTGTTCTTGACAATGGTCGTGTTGTTGTGTGCAATTCGGACCTCCCTGGTCTTTACAGTGGTGACTCATGATTTTTATCCCTGTATCACAGATATGAAAATGTGATTTAGAAAGGCTAAGTGAATTGGCAAAGGTTATAGAAGAAGTCATTGTGAAGAAACACACATTTCTAAGTCTCAGGGTCAATCCGCTGTCCCTAAGTTTGTGCAATGCTGTGGTTAGAGAAGAGGAATTCTTGTCGGTTCTCACACCTTCTCTCCATCTTATGGATGCTCTTTTATCATAGGGGTTAATTGTGATTTGTTGACCTCTTCTTTTTGCCTCAGATATTTCGTCATACAATGCCCATATTATCCAGTCAAAGTCATTGCCTAAATTAAAGATAGTTGCTAGAAGAGCGTTTGATTTGCTTTTCTCCACATTGTGAGCTCTCAGCGTGCAAAACAGCCTGCTTTCTGTAGAGATGAGGGGGGTTCGCAGACCACCGTTTGGAAACCACCGGCCTCAGCGCTACAGTTAAGGGGAAAGGGAGCCTGGAGCAAGCCCTAACTCGTTCCTAGGAAAGACCGTAAGTCAAGGAGGGGAATGACACTATCAGCAAATGAAGGTGGCTGGGGGGGGAAGTGCAGGGGAGGACTTAGTTCAGTAACCAAGTTGCCTATATTCAAAGAGCTAATGTACCAGATATTACTGCTCAAGGCATTCTCACTATTGCCAGGGGCTTAATATGATTTGCATAGCGCGTATGGGTATTCCTAGGGGAGAATGACAGAGATCATTAAATGAAAACAAATAATAAATAAGCTCCTTACAGCCCCCACAGGTACATAAATATGACTGTATGTGGGGCACACAGGCGAAGATGAATGGCTCATTGTATACAGGATGAGGAATCCATAAAGCAGAGAGGCTTCATTTTCTTCTCTCTGTCCGCAGACAGTGCATTTGCGTACTGCTAAGGAGGGTCAAGCGACTGTCACAGACTTTGCACTGAATAGATGTAACCTGTGTCACAGCTGCCAGCCATTCTGGCTTGAAAAGGTCAGCTCCCCAGACACAGGTGGTAATGTCACAAGTTAAGTACACGAGGGCCTCCAGAGTGCCCTGGAAGCAGCAGACGAGCAACATCTAACCCCACCGAACCACCCAGTTGTCACGGGGCCAGCGGAAAAGGCATCTGAGAACAAGCAGGCTTGTGTCTGTAGTGGAGCTGCACGTTTTTTCTTCATTAGAAGATTTTGAGGAGCCCAGCTGGTGATGTTATGTTGCATAGGAAGATCAAGGGTACTAGGAGAGTTCATGGCTGTAGGTGTTGTGCCTCTGTTACTTATTCCACGTTATGGGCTGCTGTGGTTCAAATCACACTAAAGCTTAGGAAATCCTTTAGCTGTGACCTTTCCCATGACTCAGATCACAAAGATTTTCTGTCAGTTTGGTCTAGGCTAGATTTGAAATTATGTCGTAGAAGTGAAAGACACAGTGAATGAACCAAGCAGCTTAAGCTAAATTATGGGCTTCAGGCTTGTAGTACTCTGTTTTCCACGGGAGATCACAAATAAATGTAAAAGGCTGTTTTGTCATATCCCATGAAACAGTTAAGTGTTTCTTCAGTTATAAACATTATAAAACAGCACCCAGCTTCAGGCTGTTACATTACATGGCAGGTCATCTTGTACCTCACAGGAATTCAAGCCAACACCAAATCAGCTCTGTATCAGAATAATGTAAGTTCTCTGTTATCTTTATTGTTTAGTTACATAAATATCTAAAACAGTGTTCAGAGGAGAATATCTTTGTTGCTTTCCAAAGAGAAAGGATAAAGTTTATTCTTCCTGTCTTTTAAAAAAGGCTGATAAATTGGATGGGAAATGGAGAGAAATCTGCAATGTCAGATAAAGTTTTAAAGATATTAAGCTTACTGATTACAAAAATCTAATTGTGACATCAAGTATGAATGGAGATTAGAATGCTTCTTTTCAGTGCACAGCATTATGACATGATACCTCTCGGGGATCTATTTCTATCATCTCAGGCTGTCTATTCCAAGTAAATGTGAATGAGTCATTCATAATAGTTTAAAAAGTAGCTTCACACTGTCTTCTACAGCCTTTAGTAGGTATTAATTTATATTTATTAATATATCTGAAGCTGCAACAAAGATTGCAGTGCAATGAGGAAAATAAGTCGCAAACCCTTTAGTGCAGAGACAGAGAAGTGCGACTTTTGCGCGTGCTGGTGCGTAGCACCCGTGGTACTTCAGCTGGAATTGAGGGTGTTCATGGCTCTGACAGTGTGTCAGAACTGTTACCTCTTGGGACTTCTCAGATGTCATGGCAGGATCAGACTTGATAGTCACTTCTGAAGATACTCAAACAGTAACAGGTAAAACTGTCGGTAGCTCCTCTAGGTGTGGCTTTAAGTTTTTCCTTTATGCTTCTAATTTCAACCTGCAAAGTGCAGGGGTTTTGGGACTATAAGTGATTTATTACTATGGCCATGTTACAGCATCCTGGAAGTTCCTCCGCCTTTTTTCTGACTCTGCTTCCTCATTTGAAAGCTTGTTTTGGGAATGTACATAAGTACCCATCACCCGATCAGCTGGGTGGTACCTGTGCATGGAGTAGCTGAATCGCCAAGCTAAAACATGTCTGAAAACTTATTTAACAATAGGTGAGAACTTTTAGAATTTCTTAGATGTTTCGAGAGGGAAGAAATGATCACTACAGAGCGAATTTACTCTACAGAACTAATCTCTGAGCCAAACTTCCCCAGTTCCAGTGCCTGTGTTAAGGTAGTTGGACATGTCCATCACTACCTCCAAATGCTCTGAAGCAAATTTTCTCTGCTCTCGTTGGAAGCCATAGTTTCTCAGAACCACAGCAAAATTTCAGTGTCCAAATAAGTAAGTGGTGTTTAGCTGGCTCAGCTCAGACCCTCGTACTTCCATAACGCCAAAGATGCCTTATAGGTAGCTTGATTTTTTTTTTTTTTCTTTTATTTTTTTTGTGGGAATCTTTTTGGTTCTAAAGTCCTGTAAATCTGACATCTAAAAAATGGACATTTAAGAAAGAACAAAAACCATCAGAGGGACAGAACACCTATCCTGTGAAGAAACATGAAGAGAGTTGGGATTGTTCAGCCGGGAGAAGAGAAGGCTCTGGGGAGACCTTATTGCAGCCCTTCAGTACTTAACGGGGGCCTATTAGAAAGGTGGGAACAAACTTTTTAGCAGGTTCTGTTACAATAGGACAATGGGTAATGGTTTTAAACTAAAAGAGGGTAGGTTTAGAGTAGATGTAAGGAGGCAATTTCTTACAATGAGGGCGGTGAAACACTGGCACAGGTTGCCCAGAGAGGTGGCAGATGCCCCATCCCTAGAGTCATTCAAGGTCAGGCTGGACGGGGCTCTGAGCAACCTGATCTAGCTGAAGATGTCCCTGCTCACTGCAGGGGGGTTGGACTAGATGGACTCTAAAGGTCCCTTCCAACCCAAACCATTCTATGATTCCATAATTCTATGAATCAGGACATCAGACAAAAGGAAATGTTTTCAGCACATCAGGAATCTGGGATGATCTTTTGGAAACCATGATGGTTAACCTGGTCACCTTCGAACCTCTAACAGTTCTAACTCAGCAGCTGGTTTAATGTACAGATTAGATTACATCAGTAGAAAATCCAGATTTCTTAAGAAGTATCGGATACTTTCTAAAAGGGCTTGAACTACAGCTGGAATCTGCTAAAAGATAGGTGGAAGACCAGGCTGGGGCTCGTTCCTCTGTGATGATGTTGAAGAACTCTCTGACATGTTTTGATTTCTTTCGTAGTTCTGATTCTTTATGAAGACTTGAAGAGTTAAGGCCATTCAAAGAGTTGAGGAAAGCTGTGATTGCAAGTTCATTTGAGCAGAGGATGCCCTGCAAATGTGAGCCCAGCATTAAGTACAGTTGTCTGCAGTGCTTAATTGCCCCTGCAACTTTTTTGTCTGTCTTCTCATTTTTCCCTAGGCTGGCATTTTTGTGGATGGATGCTACTGGGAGTTAAGGACTTGCTGTGACTCTAACTCTTTCTTAGAGGACTTTTGCCTGCAGCAGTCACATAGTTGAAAAATATAGATCCATGTGACTGCTAAGAGACCACTGAGAAGCCAAATAAGTAGGACTCATGGCCGTTTTGCAATTCCACCTCATTAGACATGTTTTGGGGCTTATGATTGTGCTGTGAGGATAAATAAGTATAAATATTATATTTGCCTCCAGGTTATCTTTAAAAATGTATTTCTCTGTCTCACTCCCCCTCTTTCTTTCNTGGTAGGTGAGTTATCAACTCTGGTCTCACAGTATGGTGGCCCAGCATAAGGTATTACATTGTAAAGGGTTGCCTTGTGCTGCCAATTACCCGAGGTTCTAGAAAGCAAAATGTGTAGCTGTGTGAGTAAGTCCATGTGCAAGTAGAAATTCACATAACCCCAAAACTACTATTAGAAAAAGTATTGCAAAAAATATTTGACTTGTCCTCAGTGCTACATTTTCAAAATATAAAAAAGTGGCAATAGCTGGTTTTTTTTATCATTTGAACAACTCTTGTGAATTACGTTTGCGATATAGAGGAGCAAGACACTACGGAAGAACTTGGGTAAATATATACTTAAAGTGATAGTGTTGTCCAGACGTTGGTCTTTCTTAAACAGACAAAGTGTAAGTTCTGTTTGTTGAACACATTGATGCAGTTTACTACCTGCTGCAGACGTGTATCTCCAGTGGAATCCGTGGAATTATGCAAATGCAACCTATCCCTCTGTTCTCTTTTACCTCAGTTCCAAGTCCGTGTGTTCTCAGAAATGAATGGACCAGTTCCTGAAGGAAAGGAATTGCACCAGGTTGCCAGAGGTCAGGAAGTATCTAGGGGAAGCAATGTTTCTGTGGTTACTGCAGTCTTTCTTGTGTGTGCGCCATTAGCCTCTGTTAGACACGTAATCCTGAGTTGTAGGCAGCTTTAGTTTGACTTTGTATATTCACTCTTAGGTATTTCCTGATTTTGCTGTTATGGCTACTGGCACTGGTATTCTGACAGACCCCCTTTGAACAGTTCTCCAGTCTACTTCATTAGTTTTAGTCTCTGTATTTCATATTTTCACAGATTTTAAGAGCCCCTCTCCCAAATATCACTAAGATGTCATCAGCAGCAGCTGTTATTTACGTATGTACAAAGGGACTGCATTAATCAGTATACATGATACAGTGGTGTAGAGTATGGTCTGAGGAGCTAAGCAGTGAAATCCACATTCTGATTTACCTGACTTGGTATGACACAAAGCACAGCATCGTGCAGGTAAAACATGCTTAATTCCTCTGTCCCCAGTTTACAGGGGCAACATAAATGCTGAAGGTGCCACTACTCTGCATCTATGTACAGTATTGCTCCAAAGCTGCTGTGGCAGAGAATGAGTTAGGCACCAGCAGCCTCATCCAGCCCTCTGCTGTGATGACAGTGCTCTCACTAATGAACGTGCCAGCAAGCGAAAGGGTGTTAGCACTATCTCGGAAGAACTTCAACATGTGCAGGGAGATGTAGCAATGCTTGGTTTCCAATTTCCTAAAGGTATTCCTGCTCTTTTCTTCCTTACAAGCAAGTGTCTTGTCCTTATTCCAGTGTGAAGATTTTGAATTCACTGTAGTTAATGCAGGTTTGGTCTAGTGTAAATGTTACCATAGTCAGCTCCAGTGGTTCCTGTTTCCAGTTCTGCCCATCTGGGAGTTCAGAAGAGTCATTTGACTGCCTTGCTTCAATTTAGCTTTATCTAAAATGCAATTTAAATTATGATCTACCTTTCTGTATACAGCCCTCTTAATGACCTGTCGTGAATGGTGCTGTACGAATTCATAGGCCCTCAATGTAACAGATGCTGTCTGTGTACGGAAAACCCTGAAATTAGTGAGCTGGTCTTCTGAGGCAGCTGCTACATCACGCAACAAGAGCAGTTCCTTTAAAGTAGAAAGCAACACTAGGGTTTGTATAACTGACGTGCTTATTTTGGCTCGTTGATGTTTCTAAGAGGGGATGCCAGGAATTATCGTTGCCTTCTCATATTCAAGTTTTAAGAGGATGTTTAGTGTTTGGGGCTCGTGTAGCTCTAGAATGTGGGTCTGCATTACCACGAGGTGGCAGCGTGCAAGGCCCGAACGTTGGTTATACCACTTCCCTTAAAGTTTGTTATCAGACCAGGTAACAGTTGGACTACGTGATTGTTGTAGGCCCTTTCCAACTGGAACTATTCAGTTCTGTATTTTCCAGTAAACGTAGATGTTAAAAGGTCATACGCAGATCCTGAAGGGTTTCTGGTTTTACAAAGGATGCTTTATACTGTTATGCGCTGATAGTATATGCTCAAGTCAATATATGAAGCAAGTCTGCACACTGCTTGTGGGAAGGACTGCAATCCTTTACTTAAGGATCAGAAAAGGGTTTCAGAAACAGTGACCGTGCTGTTCTCCATTTCTTCCTATACTAACCCTCCACATTCTGAAGTACAAATGACACAGTGCAAAGAGACTGTGCTGTCTCAAATGGAAATGCTGGAGAAATATAGGGCATTCCCCTGTCTGTGTGTGTACACACATACTGAACAAACAGAGACAAGACGGCCGGCAGAAAGAAACTATGCTCATGTTGGTTTCCAAAACATTTTCACTAGAACCATTAAAAGAGCCTTCACCAATATTTGGGAAAACCACAGGCATCTCCAGTGAGGGGCAGTTAGTGGATAACCAGGAATCATGAACACCAAATGACAACCAGCTTTGCCAGTAAGAGGTACTTTTTCTTTTCCTTTCTTAATAAGTGTTTATCCTTTGGAATAGTTGTACACTGACAGTAGGGAAAATTGCATCAAAAGCAGTGGCTTAATCTACATATAACACGGTCATAGGCAGTGTGAATTCATAAATACTCTCCAAAGTTAGTCAAAACACGTTCTGCTGGGAAGAAACTATTATTGCTGCAAAACTTGTACAAAACAATTCTTTGTGGCAAGAATTCTGACTCTGCATGCTCGATAAGTAGAGCTGTAACAGTGAACAGAGCTGAAAAGAATCCTGTAGTTCTTCACGAACAGAAACTATCCAGAAGGCTTCACATGTCTCTTTTTTCAGTAGCATACAAAGTCTCTATACATAATGTCCACAGAAAAGACACTGGATATAACCCCTGGCAAGGAATAATGTTACTTTCAGTAGCAGTGCTCTTTAGCTAGAAGCCATATACACACGAGGTTCATACTTGGTCCTGTGGGAGGAGTATAATCATATTCTATCTCTAGTCAAACTAGGCATTGGTCTTCTAGTCACAGAAAGCCTCCTCACAATTTTAGCAATGGTTTTGACTCGGTGAGGGACCCTCAAGGTAAATAAAATTGAGATGCAGCTTGTAGCATTTCTGCAGTGTGCTTTCACATGTGGTATAGACTTTAACTGTAGTATCCTTTGGTTGTTTGGGTTGTGGTTTTTTTCTGTTTGTTTCTGTTCTGAGGTCTAGTTTCAGGTTTTAAAACCTCTAAAAAAATTAGTGTCTTTTTAGGTCCTCATAGTGAAATAGGTAACGTCAGGCTGTTTGGTTAATGGAAGTGACAGTGTTTTGGGGAGCTTTGTGACATTGCACTGTAATACATTTGCATTTATCATCTCATATTATTTCAAATTATTGTCTTTAGGAAGTCAGAGAACCTGCCCTAGGAGGTTATTTGACTGAATAATGGTGTGTTGCCTATAAATCTTGCAAAAGAGGCTATTTGTATGGGGTGGCTCTTCAATTCATGCTGTTGAAGAGAGGCAATCTCATTTAAGCATCTGAGTGTTGCCTTATTTGTGAAAAGCTTTTTCATACAAAGTACCATGTTTAGCAAAACTGAGCAAAATTCTGCTCAGCCGCATATATTTTTCTTCAGACCTATGCATAATTTTTCAAATAGTTTCTTCTCCTACATTCAAGGGCCCTCAGCACTTTTCCATTGTACCCTTCACCTCCTTGGCCCCAAAACTCTTCTAGCTTACTTATCATTCATCCCACTCTGCCAAATCCTGCTGTAGGTTCCAGAGCAGACTTCTGAGCAGTAAGGATGCTGGCTGGGCTAAGCAGTCTACTAGGAGCAAGTAGTGAAGGATACTGGAAGATTCAGTGAAATGTGTTAAACTACCAGTAGCTGATTCTAAGCCCTACCAATTCCCTGTGAAACAAATTACATTCCCCCAGACTTCCCATCTTCTTACTGCTGCAGGTAAAACCGTGAACTGGTTTCTTTTCATTTCCTGAACAAGCACAGAAGGAGAATTCTGCAAACAATTAAAATTGCAAATTGCTTGTTTGCTCAAGATCGGATTTATTCAAAAGGGTGCCTACTTTTTGGGGACTGGAAGAAGTTGGTTTTGAGATGCCTTTTGAACAAGGTAAGTTTTTTTTCAGATTGTTCCCAGCATAATATGCCGAGGGGAATACAGTGTGTTTGTTATTTCCTTAAAAAAAAAAAAATCAATGAACTGAAATGTTCCCTCTAGACCTATAATATTTATTTCAATGTTCTGTCAATAAATATAACAAGGTTAGTTTTCTATCAGATTAGTTGGAAGAATCATTTGAGGTTCTATTTGGTAAGCTCCACTGCAAAAAGCAATCAATAAGAAAAAATTCCCTTGTTGTTACCGAAGGAAACATGGAACTCTGAGGAGTTGTCCCAGAACAAGCATTTATGTCTTTGCCCCAGAATTCTTTTGCTGGCACCTGAAGGCCAATTTGCTAGCCTTTCTTCTCTCTGGCTTCCAGATGCCAAAGGAGGGGAAATGAAAGCACGCAGGAAGTCTGAGACAATGTCTGAAGTACTAGCACGGCATTCTGAATACTGCAGTTCTGTTCCTTGTTAATAGAAAATCCCTGCTGACTTCTGTTGTGCGTTAACCAAACCATAATCCCCGTGTTTCAAAACCTCATGTGTAAAATCTTGACAATAGCACTTCTCACGTTCAGTGGTCCTCTCAAAGACAGCTTTTTGAAAGTAATGCAAAACTCATAATGTAGTTTCACCATTTATTTGTAACATTGGAGAAGAGAGCCAGGCTTGCCTAGAATAATCTTTCCTTGACATTACCACCTCCTGCTGAATATGCCAGAGGCAACGTTCTCACTGAGTTCTGTGCTGCGAGCTCACCTCGGCGGCTATCGGGGATGAGGCAGCGTGGAGGTATGACAGCACAGTATACATTTGAAAGTACTCTGATGACTCCTGTGCAGCTGTGTTATCCGTTTGGCCCAGAAGTGGTGAGATTTGTCATCCCTTGGCATGCAGGACTGCAGAAAGTAAAGCCAGAATGAAAACAAACACAAAATATTCTAAAATGAAACTTAGAAACAAAACTGTAAGGATTCTACATCCAATCATCATATTTTAACGCACTCTAATCCGACATCCCATGTTTCTTCTTAAGTGCATTTTCAGCTGAAAATAGTTTGGGGGACAAAGAAAGATCCATGTAACATAATTTCCCATGTAAGGATAATCTGTCAATTATTATCGCCGATTTCTGTGTATTCTGCAGTATCTGTTGTAAGTTATTGTTATAGGTATAACTACAAGCTGCATGTTTCCAACCTGTCTGCATTATATTTTACAATCCAGTTTTTGATAGGAGCCTGCCTTCTCTAGTTTGTTTTTACAGCACTCTGAAGAGAATGAGGAAGGTACCTGGCTTCTTGCTGGTGGAAGTAGTGGCATTAAAGCCCCATAAACGTGTGGGGGAAAAAAAAAACCAAAAAAACTTATAAATTATGAAATATTTTGTCAACCAGGTTGAGATTAACCTACTGCACACATGGTGGTGGCTAAAAGGAAACCACTTCTGCAGTAGAATAATGATGCCTTGTGAAACAAAAACAGGAAAAAAAAAAAAAGCCAGCTGACTACCACTGAGCTTAACATTTAATTTAATTGGTGTCACAGTTCTTAAGTCTCTTGACTTGACATCAGTGTATTTCTGTGTATTTCAGCCTTTTTTCCAGTCATACCACATGCTTTGTTTAGGCTGATTTCTTGATTTCTACTGCAAAATCACAGTACATGCACTTAAATGTGGGATGCTGCAGTCTTAAAGCATTTGCAGTACAAGTACTGAAGTGGTCACCAGCCTGTTAATCTGTGTGCAACAGAGAGCAAACTAAATTCAGTTGGTATCTTCTTTAAGCATTTAAGTAGTATGGATGAGCCTAATTGACTTGAAGTTTTGCACAAGCATTGTGTTATTTGTAGGTCCATGGATTTTAATTCCTGTTGCAACTGTGCAAACTGTGCGTGTATAGTGTGTATGAGAGGATGAGCTGAAACTGCGCTCTGCATATCATCTGATGATGCCACAGCAAATAAGATTTGAGTTAGAAGAGCCTTTACCAGATCGTTTGAGAGCCAGTTCTAATCAATTAAGCTCTTGCAGACTTTGTTTTTTAATCTTCCAAAGGAAATCTTTCTAACTTTGTAATGCAAAAAACCCCAACAAAAGTAGCAGTTGTGTTACCATAGTCAAAATAAAGCACTTGAAAGGAATTTCTTTGAGGTGGCATTGTGCATCAGGCATGAGGGAAACACGAATAAAGTCCCCTTCCTTCATTCAGCTAGATCAACACAATGCATTGACAAGGGGCCACTCTTGTGGGAGCAGTTGGCCAAAATTGCTTTTATAATATATTCTGGAACAGCGAGTAGGGAGGTACTAGAAGCAGCCCAAAGGGGCCAGGGAACAATATAAAGGCTGAATGTAAAATAAATTTCTGTGATTATATATAGTCACTGAAGTGGAGCTGGAAAAAAAAAAAAAAGAGGGTAGAACTAGTAAAGAAAAAGCTACTAAAGGAAAAAAACAGTGCTCGAGAATACCAGTTTTCCCTTCAGAATATAATCAGAGGTTTTGGGGCAAATCCTCTTAATATAGCGGCCTTAACATTCAATGGAGAGTCTTGGGTGATTTTGCTAGAGAGTTGTTGGATGTAAAACATCGTTTTATTGCTTAAAATGCCAGACAACTCGAGAACTGCACAAATTATGAGTAGCTTTTGTGATTGATTTTCTTCAGATTGCCACTGGTATTTAGAAAGAAGCTAGAGAAGGAGGAGGAAAGACACTAGGATCCAACAATACATAGTTTTGGTCATTGCAGAACTTTGGTCTAAATGTTTCTCCTCATCTCTCCATAGTCATGAGGCATCACAGTTTCCTATGGGGCTTTTTGAAATACAGTTTTTTGCCTTTTGGTTTCCCTTCCAGAATACTACTGTGATAGGACAGGGAGCAGAGGACAGGAGCTAACTTTTGTTTATGGAGGTTGTGAATCTGCCTACATTTCTTATATTTTGTAACCTTTAGAACCTGGTTTGGGAATTTATTGAGCTGAGGCAAGCAGATGAGTCTCTCCCAGCATCAGCTAGGACATCGTCTGGTGAAGCCTCACATGATAAAGGCTATGAAGTACTCTTCAAAGTTATGATGGTGGGAGATGGCAGATGGTTCCCCAGCAATAATTTTCCAAATCGTCTGTTAACACCAAAGGCAGCAGGAGGATTGAAGCGTGTGACACAGCTATACAGAAGAGGACCTGCATCGTGTCACTGGTGGGTGAGATTCATCCCGCAGCCCAGCCATGCCTGTAGACTTTTCATTAGCTGTTATATTGCGTGAACCGGTGGGAGTCTGCAATGCAGCTGGGCTGTGGGGAGGGACAGGCAGCCAAGGCAATTGCCAGGGCCATGGAGAGCCCTGGGAGTGCCATAGCGCGGGCGATGGGTTCCAGGCGTGGTGTGTATGTTTAGTTTAACTTCTCCTCTAAGCCCTGAACTTATTCGTTGTTCCTTGTGGAGTGAGCAATGTAAGAACACCATGGGACTCTCGCTCTGGATCATTGTTCATTTTACTGGAGTAAATGATGATATTAAACTGGATGGTGAGATGGACGTGTCAGAAGGGAGAGCTAGCCATCTTACAGAGAGACCCAGACAGGCTGGAGGAGTGGGCTGGCAGGAACACTATGACATTTAACAAAGACAAGTGCTAAGTCTTGCACCTGGGATGAAAGAACCAAAGAGCCCAGTACAGGCTAAGGTCTGTGTGGCAGGGGAGCAGCCTTGCTGAAAGGGACCTGGGTGTCCTAGTGGACAACAAGCTGAACATGAGCCAGCAGCGTGCCGCTGCAGCACTGAATGCGAGTCAGATCCTGGGCTGCATCCTCAGGGGCATTACTAGCACAAATATAGATGTGATCATCCCACTCTACGCAGCACTTGTCAGGCTGTACCTGGAATACCGTGTCCAGTTCTGGTGCCCAGAATTCAAAAAAGACACGGACAGTCTGGAGAGGGTCCACAGAGAGTTCACAAAGATGATCAAAGGGCCAGAGAACATGCCCTGTGAGGAAAGATTGAAAGAGTTAGGCCTTTTCAACCTATAGAAGAGAAGGCTTAGGAGGACCTCATCGCAGTATTCCAGCACTTAAACAGCAGCTACAAAGAGGATGGAGGCTCTCTCTTCGCAAGGAGCCACATGGATGACAAGGGGCAAGTTACACTGGGAGAGGTTTCATCTTGATATAAGAAAAATTTTTTTACAGTGGGGACAATTAATCACTGGAACAACCTCCCCAGGGATGTGGTGGGGTCCCCATCACTGAAGGTTTTCAAGGTGCAATCGGACACGGTGCTAGATAATGTCATCTAGCCTTCCTTTCCCACAATAGGTTGGACCAGCAGATGATCTTTCAAGGTCTCTTCCAACTTGAGCTGTTCTATGATTCTATGATTTTCTCAACAATTTAGTCCTCTGTGTTAGTAGATGTCTTCTACATGCTGACATCCAAAGCTGCTAGTCTTTCATCAGTGGCCACTTGCCATGTGAGATGATGTACAGAATTGTCTGGTAAAAGCAAGCCAACATTTAGCCTTTCTTTTCAGTTTGCCATTTAGAGCAGAAAAAGATCTTTACAGTATATACATACAAGCTAATGATAGGCAAATTGCCTTTTCTGTTCTGATCTGATAGTTGGATTGGTTTTTTCCAAAAATGGTGATAACCCTAAAATTTCTTCTCCACTGACCTAAGAATATGATTCACAGTGGCAGAAAAAAGAGAAACCATTTTCATAAGGTTATGATCTTGTGGCCTGCAGAGAACTAAGAGGTCACAGCCCACACAAACTGACTGGAATAGACAATTCATGGAGGCAGTGTAGAGAAATCACAGGGGCTAAAAAATATCATTTAACTCTCCATTTTAGGTTAACCTTAGTGTTTGGCAAAGACCACCCCTGAAATACTGTGATAGTGAATATTTGTCATTGTTCTCCATTATTCCTCTATAGGCAGTTAAAATTTTGAAATTAAATAATTAAGCCGTTTTTATCAGTGCTGAGTTATATTTTCTACGTATGCACAATCAGTTACACATTCAGGAAGAAAGTGAAAATAGAGCTTAAAAACAGTAGAAACAAAACTCTCTTAAAAGCACAGATTGGCCTTTCATGTTAGCATTTTCCAGCATGTTCGAGATTGCAGTGATGATATTTCTAGGTTGCTTGTGACTCAAGTCAGTGACTTTATGCCTCCAAGTGCACTGTGAATGATGAGGTGACATCATCTTTGAATATTCCACTAGTTTGTTAATTAAATTGTAACTTTGGTTTAACTGAATACTTAAACTTGTAATTTTCTTAGAAGCTGGTATTCCAACAACTGCAGATATATTTAGCAGAAATGTGTTAACTCTGTATTTGCCAATGCCATTAAAGATAATAAGAAACAAATCTATGCAGATGTCCTATGCTACAGTGGATAAGTGATTTTCCACTGTAACAAAAGGTAAAAGCCTATTCATTGAAATGCAGCTAGAAATTATTTCTAATTGGTATGAAAGAATCCTTAAATCTGTATACTGCTTTTAACATTTTGGGCTTAAATTACAGTTAATAGTTCCCATAAAAGAGGCAATAGGAGAAATACTAAAATTCAGAATCCTTGAACACGAAATGCTGTCTGTAGCATCATCTCTAATGGTTTTACTGTCAAAAATAAAACAACCAGAAGGTTGTTTATACCAACACAAGATGACAAAGTTTTTGCTAAATATCCCTGGCATTCCTCAGCAGAGTGCTCTCCAGGTTTTTGTCTGAAGCAGTGGGCTTAACTTCAACATATGCAGGTTTGAGCCTGCAGCAGCGTAGGGCATCTCCTTGTCCTCGCTGCAGGATGCTCTCTGTCGCTTGCTGGAAAGGTGTTTTTGGTGCTGCTCTGTGTCACAGTTTGAGGGTATGCATCCAAGGGACATTGCCAAGTAGGCTGGTACCAGCTGTATTGTACCAATCGAGAGAAAGGCTCATTTTGTTGTCTCTGTCTATTCAGTCTGACTGGGCTTCCTCTTTCACAAAAATGTTTTGCATGCTGCCTGTATGTTTTGCCAAAATCGGGGAAGTTTTAAAGTTAGAGAACCATTCATTCAGCAGTCCGAAATGGATGAATGTGCAGAGTTATATTCTTCATATTCCTTTCTAATCTTTTTTGCATGAAACATGGTAATAGGAACGTCATTGCTCATTGCCCCAGGCAGCTAGTCATGCTAGTTTCTTCAATTAATACTTGACTGTTGCATAGAAAAAGTATATAGGCTTAGGGTTCAAGTAACAGCGTGATTATCTCTTTGAGACAGTTGGACCTACCACTACCATTAACTAATCATCTCCTCTACCAATGTTGTCAAGAGAAGGGGCAGGTGATGGCTGGATTCGTAAATGCCAACAGACTGGTTGTGTTTGAAGATGTGGACAGAGGGAGACATCTAATGAGGGTGTAAGTCTTGGCTCACCTGTCTGAGCTGGAGTCAAGTTGTGTTTCTCTTTCAAGACTAACCATGTTTTTCGGAAAAGGGGCGTAACATTTGTGTGAGCTTTCTTGATGTGTTGAGCCATGTGGTTGGCTTACGTATTTTGTGAATGGTTGCAAGGTCTCCTCCCCTGTTTATGAGAAGACCTGCCACACTTCCCTTTCATGGCAAGCACAGCTCAGACCATGCTCTCTGTTCCTTTTAGCCAGGGCCATGCAGTCAGGCAAGGGGAGGAGGTTCATTCAGTGACGAAAATACGTCCAAGCCTGCACAGGCTAGGAGCTGTTGCAGTGTGGAACCGGAGCGGGCTGGCAGTGCCGTGACATTGGGACAAAGTGCCAACAATGAGGGATCGGTGTCCGAAGCTTGGCTTTTGCATCCACAGTTAGACAGATACACGGGTGTCACCCCTGGAAGCTTACAGTTCTTACAAAGATTGCTGCAGTCTCAGACAGCGAATATAATCTAACATTACACTGTAGAAACTACCCTCCACCCATCCCCAAGGCTCGGCACCACTCGTGGCAGTGGTGGAATGTGTGCCTTAACAGGTCAAAGAGTATCGCCAATGATGGGTTCCCCGTTCCTGGAGAGTTATGAGGGTCCCAATGGTATCTGCAGAGAGTGTTTCATTGCTTTATTTTTAGGTTGTTGGAGCTAACAGAGCCATTATGCGTGAAACGTAAACTGGCAACAAACCAGCACATGCCTTGGGCAACAAGCAGTTCGTGGGGTTTTTTTTAATATCATTCATCTCTGGAGTGTCTGTCAGTGATGCATGATATGACAAAAGACTCATCCTTAGATACCAACTTCTTAGCACAAAATAAATTAGCAAGAGCAGAAAATTCCCCTCCCTTAAACTTCCACAAAGCATGGCTACTTTGGCTTGTCTGTGACAGTTTGCAGCATAGGGCTTGGCTTGGCTTGGCCTGTCTGAGATGCTGCTGTCCCATGTGGGAAGTGAGAAGCAAGTGTGTATGGAGAGAGGTCGGACCCAATATTGTTATTCCATGTTTGACTCTTCGTCTTCAGTTTTTACAGTTGAATATTAATGAGCAGCGATACCTGGGCTTATCAGCACTTTAATTACAGGTGAGATACTCAGGGTTACTGTTGTTGCTCCCCTGTGGTTTTAGCTGTACTGTCAGGTTTCTCTCTACATCATTAAATTCTCATTTTCATTAATGCTTTATTTCAGCACAACCTACTCCTTATAACTTAAAGATCTGTCTGGTTACCCTAATTCAAAGGATGAATGGCTAGGAGAGAGTAGTAAAATATAGCATCGGTTATACTTTAGCAAATCCATGGGTTGCGTTAATTATCAAATCATAGAGTCTTCACAGCACTTGACTCCAACTCATCGCTTCACAAATGCGAACAGGACTGTCAGGACAGGCTCTTTGCATATACTTAATAAATTCCGTTTTACAGAGACATCGGCTGAAAATATCTAGTTGGGCAACGAGATACAGAAGAAGAATGAACCACACTGCTGGAAATACAATGAAACTTAGAAATTTCGAAGGGAATATTCACTCACAAGCTCTACAGGCATCCGCATGCTTAAAAGCTTTGAGACCTACAGCAATCAAAATGTACTTTTCTGTGCATCTTTCTGAACTTTTATAGCGTTTTTGCGCAAGCTCTGATGTTTTGTAGTTGCTTCTGCTTTCCAGCCAGTATCATCTAGTCACTGTGAAATAGATTGAAGGGAGATGAACGTTTCATCAAAAATTAACAAACTTAATTCTGCATTTAGGATTTCCGTACAAAAGTATATATTGAGGATTTGGCTAGTGGTTTACTGCCTTACTATTAACAATGGCTTGCTTTGGTAAGGGACACTCACATGATGCTCACTGGCACTGATGATTTCTGCAAAAACAACATATCTGCATGTGAAACTTAATTTCAGTGTGGAAGACTCAGGCAGGATTAAAGGCACAACTGGAATCCCCAAGGAAGAAGATGCTGTCTGAAATAAACCCACGTCTGTTCTGTAAGTCTTTCCTGTGGTATCAGTGTTCTGACAGGCTGAATCTGAATGATCTGTGTCTCAGTGGCCTTTCAGCTACAGTGGACATGCTTGTGGCCAAGCAGTTCAGTGTTGCTCTGAAGAGCACAGTTCTCCAACAGGATTTTCAGAATGCAGGAACCCGTTTGTTTGCTATTCAGAACAACGATGCACATAACTTACCCACCTTCCTCTGGTTTTGCACTCAGCTGGTGCAGTTGACATACAAAATGCTTGGCTCTATATATTCCCCAGAGTATCTATAGCTGGAGGTTATATATGCACATTCACTACACGTACATGGCAGTAACATTTTAAAGGGATATAAACCATTAGATATTAGGGAGAAAATAGGGAAGAAAACAGAAAAAATAATTATGCCACTAGAAAAATCAACATCTGGTACCCCCATCCTGAATGCTGTATGTAGTCTCAGAAAGAATATAAAGAAAACCAGAAGAGATTCAGAGAGATCTGACATAGATGATCAGAGATACAGACTGCCTTCATGCAGGATGGTGAATAGATGGAGTAAGAATTACTTACTTGCAAAAGAGGGGAGAGGCGATGCTAAAGACTCTTAAAACTCAAGCGCGATGTTGTGACTAGTGAAATGTTATTTACTGTTTCTTGGGATATTAGAACTGGAGGCACCTAACTCTATTTTCATCCATAAGTGGTGTGGGGTTTTTTTAATTAATTACAAATTAATTGGATATCAGAGATGGCAGAAGTGTGAATAGGATCAAAAAGGGATTGAAACAGACTTGTGAAATATACGTCCTTTCACAGGTACCAGCATGTTCCATATGCTACCTCTGCCTCTGAAAGTCACTTTAAAATGTTGATGGCCAAAAGTTAAGACAGGATGCCATGGGGAGGATTGTGCCATGAATGCCTTGTCTTTGATTCTGCACCAGGAGTCTGTGGCGAGCAGCTGCCCGAGACAGGACGCGGCTGGGTGGGCCTGCAGCCTGACACAAGACTGCCGTCCTTGTCTCCTTACGTTTACGAGTCCTTCGTCCGTTCGTCCTGGAGCTGTATGTACGCAGGCAGAAACGAAAGAATTCTTTTTGACAGATTTTTCTATCTCAGAGAAGATTTTGAGCTGACCTTTGACAGCATTTGTCCGTATCACCTCTCTAGTTATGTTTATCCGTAGTTTTGTGTTAACTGCTGTCTTGCTCCTTTATATAGTAAGGGGAATATAAAATTGAGAGATCTGTAACCATTAGCAAATGAAGGTCAGCTGCTAGGTTTCTGAGTAACCTGTGGAAAACTGTGATCCATACCCTTGTGCAGCGATAGGCAGCTGACCAAGCTCGCCAGCTGCCAGCATTTGTCAGGTGAGTTTTTATCTGTGCGTCTTCCTAAAGAACATGTGCCCAGTCATGAAGCTGCTGAACCTGCTCGCTGTCGCCCTCCTTGGACATCCAGCTGTCACGATGTTCCCTTGCATGCACTGTGACTTCCCCGAGTGGTTTTCCTGCTCCCCCTCCCAATAACTGCTGCTGCTGGGTTTTCTCCAATGGCTTAGTCATGCTGGGACATAAACACCTCACCCCACTGCCACGGACAGCCAGGTTTGGGTGAAACTGGCTCCTGCGCGTTGGCGTGAAAGCTGCTGCCCGTGTGTCTCTGGCAGAGCACAATAGGCCTATTTTTTTCCTAAGGATTTACATAAAACTGGTATTTGCAGTGTTCCGTCAGCCCAGCAAAATTGTCTGTGGACTTGGCATCTGTTTGGTGGGTTTTTTTCAGAATTCCACCCCAAAAAGGTAACCAGTATTATACACCATTAACTTGCTGGCTGACACCGGCTGGACACGAGCCAGCGTGTGCCCAGGTGGCCAAGGAGGCCAACGGCATCCTGGCTTGTGTCAGCCATGGTGTGGGCAGCAGGAGCAGGGCAGGGATGGTGCCCCCGTGCTCGGCACTGGGGAGCCGCCCCTCGAATGCTGGGCTCAGTTTTGGGCCCCTCGGGACAAGAAGGACACGGAGGTGCTGGAGCGTGTCCAGAGAAGGGCAACGGAGCTGGGGAAGGGTCTGGAGAACAAGTGTGATGGGGAGCAGCTGAGGGAGCTGGGGGGGTTTGGTCTGGGGAAGAGGAGGCTGAGGGGAGACCTTATGGCTCTGTGCAACTGCCTGAGAGGGGGTTGTGGTGAGGGGGTCGGTCTCTTCTCCCAAGGAACAAGTGACAGGACGAGAGGAATGGCCTCAGGCTGCGCCAGGGGAGGTTTAGATTGGATATTAGGGAAAAATGTCTTCACTGACAGAGTGGTCAGGCCCTGGAACAGGCTGCCCAGAGAGGTGGTGGAGTCACCGTCCCTGGGGGGGTTCAAAAACGCGCAGACGTGGCACTTGGGGACATGGTTTAGGAGGCCTGGGGGGGTTGGGTTGGTGGTTGGGCTTGGTGATCTTAGAGGTCTTTTCCAACCTTAATGATTCTATGATTCTATCTTGCTGTAAAGCAACCAATCCATAGTATTACACAGCAAGCCTGTAAGAAACCAATGGTAATCCGTTTGCTGTGAGATTTTCCTCTTCAGCCTAAAGACTCTTTATATTAAGAAGAAATTCGAAGTGGAATCCTTTGTATTTAAGAATTTTATGATTCTTGAGCTCTTTTTCTCGTACGCATGAGCTAATGTGTACATACAGTGTGAGCCTGCTCTGTTGTTTGTACTCACAGAGCTAGTTTTAAGCAAATGCATCTTTTATTCACATAAATCAATAATAAAGGGTGTCCACTGCATGAAAGCTAATCTCAGAACTCCGGTAAGAAGAAAACTTCCCATAATTCCCAAGCTGTATTTTTGTGATTTTAAAAGAATGCTGTTGAATCTGCACTTGGAATAGGGCAGCTGAATCTTATTTATAGCTCTGTTCCGTCTGGTTCATTTCCTCTTACTTCCCTACAGAATGATATGAATGAAAATGACACTATTGACTATGTGGGTTAACAATAAAAGAGCTTATAGAAGTAAGATTTTTATAGTTTCAAGACTAAGGGAATCAAAAGCCTAAGAGTTACGATCTTAGAGAATAGGAGCAGGATCAGGCTGTGCTAGTTGAAGAGGTCCCACTCGTGCATCTTGTGGGTTTTGGGGTTTTTTTTGGTTTTAAGCACAACCTCGCAAACTACAAATTCGCATAAATGATGTGAACATCGAGAGAGACTTATGTGGGCATGGAAACTCCATGTCATAATTGTAATTCCTGGTTTCACTTGCAGCCTAATAGCAAGACAGAATTAATTTCTACAATGTACATTTTAAAAAATTAATATTATTTTTAAGTATTCTTAATTTTTTGGTTGCTCAGTGTTTTCCAAATGAGCAAATAAACCACAGAGCACTCAAACATAAATCTGCACAAAGCCAGCAAAAGTCACTAGCCTTAATACATCTAAGAGGGGATGCGTTGCAGACTGTAGACAGCCAGAAATGCAGAAGCGGAAAAATGAAAACTTATGAGTGTTTCCCAAAAGCACCACTGTAGATTATTGTATTATGGAAGGCACCAGTAACTTGCAAACTAAATCAGGCAAATTTTTATTTCTTTTAATTCCCTCAGAAGCCAGATTATGCTAAATTTTGTCGGTAAGTCTGTAAACAAGGAAAACATGGTGCCTTCCTCAACAAGCTTACTGTGTCCATTTAAAAATGAGCAATCAAGATAGTAACTGAGTTGGTACGAAGATGTGCTGGAGATGAGCCAGCATGTCATCTGGGAGAGCTCTCTGCAATCAGAGCTGGTAGAAAGGCTGCAGAGCTCCTCGCACTGAGGATGGCGGGCCCTTTGTCATGAAAGCGTGCGCAATTGGCCACATCCTTGGGAATTGCTCGCATACAGCTCTCTTACTATAAGCATTATTATTCTTGTACCATAGTCATGTCCGATGCCTCTGCCCCAAGAAATTGGCACTGATTTCAGAGAGAGTCACACACTCGGAGGTCTTCAGGTTAACATCCTGAACACCCCATTTCAACTTTAAAAGCATTTATGGTTTTATTTGTACGAATGGATGTTTTCTGGCCTAGACACCACTGACAAATGGTGACAGATAGAAAGACTTATATTAGAAGTAAGCAAACACTGTGACATCTTCAGGGTAATTTGAAGTGAAAATATTCAGACTATTTGTAATAACTTACAGGTAAAATTATACGCAAGTATATTATGAGCAAAATTACATTCAGTATTAATCACACAGAGTAAGTACATATAGCTATCTTGTTCCTGCCCTGGCATTTAATGACATTTTGATGTACATAACATATGAACGACAAATGCGCAAAATTGACAAATCATCAATATATAGAAGAGGAATTGTCACAGTGATGTGTATGTGGCAAATAAAGAAGGGAACTTGAATTCTCAGAGAATGCAACTATGCAGGTAAAATATTGTCAAATAACAAGAAAATTTCAGGTTGATTGCTCATAATAAAGAAAAGTTTTACAGATGCTAGACAGTTCTATAAGACAGGCTTAATTTCTGACAGTGCCTGTGAGACAAGGATAAAGAGAAATGAAAGCTGTGAGGCATGAGAGTGCTCTTCTCACTGCTTGTCTGGGCAACACCTTGGCCTTACAGCTTTAAGTCATCCACTCCGTATTTACTGAAATGTAATGTAAATAGCTTAAATTTAGCTGAATGCTTCACTGTTTTAAACTGGTGTAAAGTTAATGAAACTAAAAATGAAAATAGGAATGTGAATCAATAGCCCAGGCTGACATGCAGTGCCTTGGCATGGGATGCCAAGCATAGGTCTGAAACTAGTATCACAAAACAAGGCCAGTCCTGGGATCTCAGCATTCACACTGACTGAAGACCTGAGTTTATGGATCTTGATTACACCCAGCAGGGTATCCTTCTTAGTGATGAGAGGAAAAAAAAATCTGAAGTCTGTCTCTTCAGTGCACTGTTACTGCTGTGAAGGTGGAGGGAAAGCTAGGTTTGTACATAGTTTTCTTCCCTGTGCAAGAAAACTTTGGCTGCTGCCATCTTTCTATTTGTGCATTTCCATTCAGCAGTTTATAGTGAAGATTTGCATTCTTTAAGGTGCCTTACAGATTGTTTCTTTACTGTTAATTAATAATTGGTTTTACTTTAAAGTTCATAGCTGGTGTGTGGTTAGTACCCACTGAGAAATGGTCACTTTGCCAAAATCAAACCAATTAATTGAGCAATGAGTTATCAGACAATAGGAGATGTTCCGATCTTTACATGCATATGTGTAAAAAAAATGTAGTGCAGCAATATTAGACGTCACGTCACTAAAATAAATTGTCTGTAAGGGACTGTACAGTCAGATAAACTTGGTGTTGCATTTATTTCAGTTTGAAGTCGTTTGAGGTTTTGTTTTCACTTTGCTTTTTTTCAGAAAAAAATTTAATGACATTTACGTTACTGGGTAAATTTCTTTAATTTTAGAGTACGTGTTTGTCAGAGGAAGATTTTGACTGTTATCGTACTTTGCTCAAAAACTAACTGAAAGTTTTGTCGTGTAAGTTAAGAGACAAAAAACGATCTATCAAGTAGTTCAGCTTATTCCCTGGGGACCAGTTCAGGATCATTCTCCACAGTGTTGTTCTGCGTAGAGCTTTGTCCAGTTTTGGTTTTCTGTGTCTCTTGAGTTTAAGCTCCTGCCTTGTATCATCACATCATGACGTTGAAAAGTTAACCAAGCGAATCTCGTATAATTCTTGCTCTTGCACAGTAGATCAGAACACAAGAGGATGTGTACGTATGAATTTAGCAGCAATAAATGAGGCTGGAATCACAGCATTCAGACTGACTTAAGTTGCAAGTTTATGGATCTTGATTACAAACAGCAGGGATTCCTTCAGTGATGAAAGAAAAAATATTCAACAGCCTGTCTCTCCACTGTGTCTATTGAACACACTTTCCTGATTTCGAATTAGGCGTGTGCAAGTTCTGGGAGTCAGGCTCCTTGTAAATATGCCAGAGCCTTAGAGAAGTAAAAAGGGAAAAGCAGTGCTAACAGTACTGTGACTACAGCCTTGCTTTCTCTGCAGTTCCCTTCCTTCCCCTTGCTTTGTGTCCTGTGTGAGTTGGTTACTGGTCTTACTCTACTAATGAGGTCATAAACCCTATGCAAGGTCTAGCCTGACACTGTGTTACCGTCACAGTTTTATTCTTGTCAGAGTACCTAAGTTTCAGAGAACAAGAGTGATCCATCACGTGCTGCATCCATCATGGCTTTAAAGAAGGCAGTTTAGCATACAGAAACTATGCTAACATTGCTATAATCCCCACCAAAGTCAGTTTACGTCAGAGTTAGAAGTTAGGTCTGTAATGCAGCCTCGTAGAAGTGGTTAATTCCAGAGAGTGGAAGGTGTCTGTGGAAATCTTGGGACCTCTTCGGGTTTTTTGTGAATCCCCAACAGCACATTTGTTGGGGATTATATTATGTTATTATACTTATGTACTTATAGGGCCTGTGTACCTGTGGTAGAAATTAAATGGATTATTCTTACTAAAGTAGTGTATGGCTGAATGTGTTGTGAAGTTATTTTATCATGTGTAGTAATTACAGTATGAATACAAATACAAGTTACGTATCTGGTATTCCAGTTTTAAATGCAATTATTTAATACCTGAACTTACGGTTGCTGTAAAACTTAGCTGTATATTCACCCGCAAAAGAGCTAGGTTGCTGATTCTTCTTTCTTATCTTCTTTCTTTAGCTCCATGAGCAGAACAAATGTCCCAGTCCACAACACTCTTAATTACAAAGGTCAGAAATGGGCAGCTGCACTTGGTTTTGAGCCACTGGTTTTCTAGGAATGGTCACCTGCATTAGAACATACACCACAAGCATCAACCTCAACATTCAACGAGACATAGATATTGCCATGTTTTGGAAGTAACAGACCTTTATTCTTTGAAAAGAGCAGAACAGCTGGGTGATGGAAGATTCTAGATGCTTAGTTTAAATTCTAGTTCACTAATATCTCCTCACATCCAACCAAACAGTCCTGTAGACACTTTGTTCCGTATCTTTACTGTGTGGCCTGGAAACCCAAGAGGTGCTTCATGATGTAGAAGATTTTTTTAGTGCAGAAGAGCAGGAGAGAATCTATTTGGATGACAGTGGTTGCCCCAAGAGCAGATGTAGATGCGACATCCAGGTGATAGCACAGGCGTAAATTCACTAGCCTGTATTCAAGAAAGGTAGCTGAACGGTCTTACCCCAGCAGAAGGGAAATGGAAGCAAATTCATCAACAAGACTATAACACTTTTTTGTAAGTGCAGAAAACATGAGAATGTGTTGTGATGTTGCTACACTTACATAAGTGAGCAATTCCCCATCTTTTTGTACGTTGTCTCATTCTGTGCAAAATGATAAAAAGTCAGCAAGTTTTGGCACCTAATTTTTTAACGTGGAACGGAATGTCTTTGGGAATTAGGATGAAATGAAGACAGATGCCTTTCTGGAAGTAACGGTGATAACTTTAACTGGGCTCTCAATAGTAAACTGCTGCATGAGCCACGCAAAGATTATGTGAAAGAGGAACTGATGAGTGAGGACAAGACTGAGAAGCTGATGATCAGATTAGGGGAAAAGACAGATAAAATGACATCTGCCAAAGGCAGACAGCCATTAATAATCACTTTACGCTTTCAGAAGGAACCTTGAGGAAATGCACGCCTCTCTGATGATTTGGCAAAGCTAGCGTTGTCCTCTGTGTCCAAATAACCAATGATTTCTGGCTTGTTTCGGAAAATTGTCTTGCCTAACGTAATTTACAGCTGGTTGCTGATCTCTCCTGAGAAGGCTGAGCCTGTCAGTGCTGTGAGGGTTAATAAAGGCTAGGACCAAAACCAAAACAAAACCCCTCTAACCCAAACAAACTGTTTAGAAAAAACTCCACAATGGTAAGTTGGTTTTTAGGTGCTTCTGAACAAAGATGTCACTAGGAAAATTCCTATTTCCAAGAAGTATACAGACTGAGGCAAAATGCATATCACAGTAGGAAATCATAGAATGATAGTGTGATATAGAACACTTTAAGTAGGCAGTCTATATTGCATGGGACAGTAAGCCATCAGGAGCAGGTTGAATAGTTTGGCATAATGGTCTCTTATTGGTTTCCTGTCTCATTAGTGTGTTCCCTATTTAATCTGTAGTCTCTGAAATAGGGAACTCTATTCAGCATGCCTGTAGTGGTGGAGATGTCAGCACTCAGTGATAGTTCTTTGTAGTGTGGGAAAATTTTATTCTATAGATAACAGAAAGAAATAGAGGGGAGATGAGCAAATGCACACCATACTGCAGACTGTTTGACTTTTCCATGTGGTTTTTAATTGTTTATTTGCAGATATTTTGAGGATAGAGGACTTCGGAGAACACAATTTCTGGGACTGACACTGGGTGGTCACTTTTTTGTCTCAAAGCAGGCAGTCCGTAGGGAGCGGTCCTAAGAAAACCAGCTCCTTATGTTTGTCTTCTGCCATTCCTCTGGACATCTGTTTTGTTCTCATCCCTCCAATTGTCTGTACCTAAACCCTGTGTCCCCCCTGCTTTGCAGCCTGTTTGCTCTGTGCTGATCTTTCTCACCTGTCTGTTCTCAGGCAGCACCCTGCACTCGTTTCCGCTATGGTGATGAGCAGAACAGGAAGGTTTCTGTGCCCTGCACAACCTAGGACCTGGGAGAAGCACTGTAGCCTGCTCAGCTGTTCTTCACACATCTCCCAAGTGCTAAGTGAGAAGAACAAGAGGTAACACCTTAAATGAACCATCTCATGTAGATATTTTAGTTTGATCTCAAGAGAGAGTTGAAGTCTGTTGCCTGATGCTGTTGCCTAATAGAGTTGATGGATACTTGGGACAATCTGTGTTGCATCCAGAGCTGGATACCAAGAATATTTTCAGCTCCTTTGGAAAGTTACTAAAAGGAGCTTGGCTGGATTTATGAATAGCTTGGCTGCTGATCACAGTTCTGGGTCAGAGTGATGCTGACACAAATTAGCCAAAGTTAATCCCTCTCCTTGCTTCTCCCGTCTTTGGATCTTCTCTGCCTGTCTAAGCACAAATCAGAACGGCATGCAGCACTGTGCCCAAGCTGAGCCCTGCCTCTAAGGGCAACTGACTCTGGAGCACATTTACACTAGTAAAAATGGTCACTGCAAGGGGGAGACACTGCTTTGTTGTCGTTTTCCCTCCCCCACCAATCTGTTTTGATGGGGAGAGCAGAGGAAAATAATTTCTTAGTGTTCACCTGCAACACTCAAGAGAAAAGTCTTCCGTGCTCCCAGCTCCTGTGTGACATGCCAGGAATGCTGGAAGCAGGCTTGAGAGATGGGCAGCTGACCCCAGGCAGGCGTGCAAAATACACATTTTTCTAGCTCTACTCCACATACCAAAATACGTCCGAAATTCATCTAACATTTGCTGCTGGAATGTTGGCAGACATGCTTCTCAGGTAGGGAGACTCTGGTGCTCGAGTATGTTCAGGATGCCCTGGGAGTAGTAAGGGGCGTCTTGTCAGATGATTTGCTAGGAATTACTGTGAGGGAGTGGGTTTTGTGTGCGCTGCTCCCAAACCCAACCACCAGTTCTATCTTAGGATCTGCTGAGGTGTAGCAGTAAAGGGGAGCTGATTGCGAGTCTCATTGTGTGCAGCGCTGCGAATGCTGTGGATTGCAAGAAGGCTTTTCCTACTGCAGACAAATGTAAGCAAGGACAGAATTAGACCTTCTATAAGAGTGAATGTCGGGTTTTCAGCGGATGTTCTGCCCAACTTGCAGCTAATTACCTCATTATTTTCCTTTCCACTCGTGCAAATAACAGTATGTAGTATTGCTGGGACTTCCTTCTCTTGTTTAGGGTATGATATAAAAGAATATTTTCAGAATTTCATAGCATATGCCTTTCTTATTTTAAACCAACGTCATCTTGGTTTGCAGCTAAATGATGCACCACATCCAATGAGGTGGATGTTTGAGCTGATGCAAACTTCATTTTTCAGGAACAAGACAGATGGACAGTTCTCATGTTCAGAGATCTCAGAGTTCTCTGTAGGCAATATGTTAAAGAAAGGCTAGGAAGGTTTGGGGTTTTTTTTTTGGCTTTTTTTTTTTTTGGTTTGGTTTTTTTTTTTTTGGTTTTTTTTACAACTCAGCAACATGGACTTCACTGAGAGATGGAATTTAATTTTTTTCCCATTGTGGTTCTTACCAGCCTGTTTTTGAGAGTGCATAAGTTTGTGTGTGTGCGCGCGCCTGGGTCTCGGTCCATGCGTGTGTGCATGTGTCATATTGCTAGTGCTCAGATTGCCTTTTTTCCTATTTTATTTCTACGTTTGGGAGGGAACCCTGAAATTCTGGGAGAGTGATGGAGCAGTTTGACTTTGGGATCAGTTCCTGTGACTTTTTTTATGTGATGTGTTTCTCACAGATTCCCTCGAAGCAGGAACTGTTCCCCATCACACCCTACCCCCAGTCCCATCTGGACTCCGTCCACTCCCACCACTTTCTCTATAAACCCAAAAAGCTCAGCTGCTTTCTTTTGTTCTTCTGCCTGTGCTCGGCCAGTCCGAATAATAGCACCCTTTCTCTCAGACCTTCTAAACCTGGCTGGAATCGCTGTAATGAATGTGTAAGTGACAAAAAGGAAAGCAGAGTGTAAAAGATGCTAATCAGCCTTTGTTCTTTTCAGACATGACATGCAGGACCTGAAGTATAGATTTTGTATGGAGAAAGATAGATTTAATTAAGCATCTTAATAGAGAAATCCTTCTTGTTTTTTTCAGAATAAATTAAGGAAGTAACTTTGATGCAATATCATTTTCATCTAATCAGTAGCATTCTGAAATTACCATGTTGTTTTCCATTAGAAATACCATCATCCAACAAATCAGATAAAATTATTTAACGTAGCTATATTGCAACCTCAGCTAACATTATCCTGGGCATGTGTATACACAGAACAGCAGATGGCGAGTGAATTGACAAATGTTTATAGGGAGAAAAGGGCAGACAGTATCAACAATTTTATATACTCCTTTGAATAAGATGCCCATATCTGATCTAGATTCGCTAATAATCAAATAAAGGCTTATTAGGGTTTTGCCATCTGCATATAGAGAATACTGATTACTGACACGAATAAAAGGCAAATGTCATTAGTTTTTACTTGTATCCACAGTTTATTAATATATCTCTGTTAAAACATTTGACTTTATATTTGGCATGAATTCAGAGTTTTTTGTTTGACATAAACTGATATGTTGACGGAGACATTCCCATCAGCTGTTATACCATAATGTTTGTCATTTTTTTAACATACAAAAGAAGGTGCATGAAGAGAAATCACCTCGCAAAGCTGGGACAAGAGTTGTAAGTCTAGGAAAGCAATGGAGTTGGTGCTGCGTGACTGTTCAATAAATGGGCGTGGTGGTTATGACAGTTTTGCACAACTGGAGTTTCTGTGGAAAAATTTGCAAAGTTCATATTCATGACAGACAGAGGCAGGCCACAGTTAGCCTTGCATGTCCAAGCACTCTTAATTGTTATTAATATGTATTTTCTGCTACAGTAGTGCCTTGAGGCAAAGTCAAATAGGTGCCGTGTTTGCCCAAAGTGAGCAAGGAATGGGAAACTGAGACACCTGGAGATCAAGTGACTTAGTCAACAGCGTGCAGAGAATCTTTACGTGAGCTGGAAACAAAATGCAGCTCATCCGAGTAGAATGTCTCTCCTGACCCACAATACACACTTCTCTTTCTAATGGAAGTTTTCCCAAGAATAAGACATTCCCAATGGAGGTATAGGGAATTTTACCTCTTGATCGTATCATTCAGTTCTGTCAACAAGTCACATGAGGATCTGACTTAATAAAAAGCAAGGAAACCAGAACTAATCACGTCCCGTTTTTTCACCTACCATAGAAGATGAACTAAGGGTTTAGGGCGTGTGAATAGGCGTTACAAGAGCATGCAACTGCACCTCTCGGGACAGACTTTCAGGATCACTGCAGTTGCCATCTTGGTTCCTTTAGTTTGGCTAGATTTTTACCAGTTCAAGCAGTAGGAAAATCTGAGACTGCCAGTATTCTTGTACGTGACTTGAAGTCCTGTGTAATAGGCTCCATAAAAAAAAAAGAAGTCGCTTTTTTGCCATCACAGCTGTAATGCAATTTCATGTGGTGTCCTTAAGTTTGCTACACACACTATAATTTCTCATATACAACTGTCAGCAATAACCTTTTGTGTCAGCAGAGAGAAAAAAATCCCCAAAATGCATATTTGTCTAACATATACTTGTAGACCTTAAATCCTGTCTAACCACATACAGCTGTGTTTCTCTGATCTCTGGTGTAGTGGAGGATTGTGCATTTTGCTTATAGGTAGAGCAGAAGCAGCTGGCAGGGCTTGTGCCAGTAGGACCTCAGAGGAAGCTCGCAGTCCAGCCTTAGTTCTGCTTACCTGGTGCATGCAAGGACTTGGCACCCTCTGCAGTCCTACACATGCACAAGAACATAAAATATTTTGTGTTCTTACCGTTCAGTTTTCCTTCTTTGATTCTGAACATAAATAACAGCTTAACCTAATGAGAAGTCAGAGGAGGAAACCCTGAGATGATGGTACAAGTCAAGAAGAGATGAGGACTGCAGGACTCATGAATTTCAAACACCCAGCGGTGTGTGTTTTGCTTCCTGCTGCCTCTGCTACTGTCACAGGCCAATTTATATTTTGTGCCTCAATGGGAGATGCCCCACTGCCAACAGAAACTTTTAATGATCCTCAGCCTCACGTGCTGCTCTGGAAACGAGCTCTGAAGAATACGGAAGATTTTGCAATACATTATTCCTATAAATAAAAATGTATTTCTCACCAGGAATTCATATTCAGATACTCTTCCACATTTTAGCATTGTGGGGTTTTTTTCTCTTCTGGATATGCATGACGCCTTGTTCATGTCCTTTTAGCTTTTTCAGATATCTCTTTGTCTTGTGAATTCCGGTAAGCAGTAGTATTGTCAGTGGGATTTTAGTTTACTGATTTGTGTGAAGATTCTTCCTAGTTTCCTTCTCCTTATAAAGTTGTACCAAGGCCTTTCCAGTCTGTAATTAATACAGTATCTGAGCTGGAAGATGGAAATATTGCAATGAGCAAACTTCAGGTAGCAAGCTACTCACCTGAACATCCACAGTTACACATTATACAGTACCCCTGGCATTACAGGAGTTTGGAGCTTTTTGGGGGATCCAGATTTTAAAGTGCTGTCAGAGGACAGGCCCAGGAAGCATACAAAACCACGTCTGCAATTTATTTAGGTACAGAAGCTGTTGGTGTCTGATGCTGCATCAACATTAGTATTTTAGCTGGGATCAGCAGCGGGCTTTCAGCTGACGTCCTAGCTGCCTGCAGTTGCTGTGTCTTGATATTCGTCTTGAGGTGGTCTTGGTGTGCATGACCTGGATCCCTTTCTGATAACACTAAAATGGAAGATGCGCTCCAGGAGAGCCCACGAAGAGCCCCAGCTGCAAATGGTATCTGGCCCACAGGGGATCACACTACAGCCAGTCCAAAGTTTAAAACAAACAGTCAAAAAAAACCCCTCAAATGTGTATAATGTTGTTGTCAGGTCCTCAGCACCAGGTGCTTTGTTCTGCACAGCAGCTCCTATCGCTCGTAGATGTGCTACTACAACGCTCTAATATAAATAGTACCCGAGACATGAGTTCAGCTCAGCACTTCGCATAGTCTGCTATACTAACTATGCGTGTTTATCTGGGGTCTGGAGCATGAGCAAAAATTCGAGCACCATCCAGCTAAGGCGTGAGTCTCGGGGCCTTGTTAAGACAAGAACCACAGACCCAGATATCATTAACTGAAGTTTTACATATGGAATGAAAATAGTGCAAGACTGACCTCAAAAACACAATTTCTTGGGAACTGTTGTGTGAAATGATAGGGTTTACATACAAGTGTTACTAGCCAGCCTTTCTACACAGTACTGAGAAGAGTCCCACCAGACATCTGACGGCGAGTTCAATGTGGAGTTAAAAATACAGGATAAGGTGGAGGTGGGAAGGGTTGGCAAACTTTCTGAAAACTATTTCATGGTGCTTGCCTGGCATTTTTCATTTTTAAATTATGCATTGGAAACAATGTTCAACACAGCTGAAGGAAGACTGAGAGAAGGGTAGCCAGGGAGACATCCCCACAAATCTTACCAAACCTAATAAATAACGAAGCTTAGTGCCCAGGCATCCCTGACTACAGCAAATCCTGTCCTAACTGAACTAGAGTGCCCGCCATCTGGTTTGGTGTTCCAAGGTAAAATGCAGATAGCATTTGTTCTGAAACTGGGAGTCTGCCAACCAGCGTACAAGGAAACTGGCTTCACTTGTCTCCCTCAGCTGCCTGGATGAATAGTTAGTGGCACGTAAGAGGTTACGTCTCTTTGGCTGAGAAGCAGACAGTGGTGTTACATACGAAGATGGGACCTTGCCAGTGCTATGGTTGGCAGTGCAGGACAAGGCTTTAGCACGTTTCTAACCATGTTGCTTGAGGCAGAGCAGGGGGGTTTTGCAACTAAATCCTGCAGGCTCTTGATGCTGAATGTGAACCTGTCTGTGGGACTGCGTGAAGACAGTATACTATTAGAACAGTACAGATTTTAAATAGATCATGTGTTAGTTGCACATGTAATTGCATCAGTTGAATTACTAAATTATATTAATGATCAAATCTCCTTTGGGTATAAGCTGATAACTAGCTTGGTTCGTGAGGAGACTGCCCCTTGAGCAAGGAGCAGCCTAGCACCACAAATTGGTTCTTCCCTTTTCCTGGACCATCTCTGTTCAACCACCTTGGAATCATGTAAAAACAAGTTAATTCAGCTTAGAAGGGACCTCTAGATGCATTTGGTTTAACCCCCCCACTCAAAGCAGCACCAACTCTGAAGTTTGACCAGGCTGCAAGATGCTAGGGGAGCATAACTGACCCATGAGTTTGATGCAAAGGCCAGGCTTGGAGTTGTGAGAAGTCGAACTCAGAGGAAGCTCTGTAGCCCAAGGTAGATAGTGCTCATCGTGGATAACAATCTCCCAGTCTTTCTCATGGTGTGTTAGTGGGATTAGTCGTCCAGTTAGACAAGTTTTATGTAAGAGTAAGACTTCTAGCTAAGATAAGATCAGCTACAGAAAGACTCACTTGACAGAACTGAGTCTTAGTTCATTGCACGCTTTGGCTAGTATCGTACAGGTCGCTTATAGAGTGCTCTCCTGCTAAGAGGCCTGGCTGAATTTCTGAAGCTCATATACTTTCCTGAGTCTTTGTTTTCCTCACCTGCGAGTTTAGTCCATTTTTACTCCTTCTGTCTTGGCTCCGGCACTCCCTAGAGCTGTTTGGGGTTTTTTTTCTTTATGGTTCACTTTTATGAATGCTGTGCTTAAGCAGTATATGGCTAGCAAGCACAGAGCTTTTGCAGATCATAATGTTCTTTATTTTCTCAATGTGGTTCATTTAGAGGCACTTTAAGGAAACATTTTCCTGCAGGTAGCTTGTGAAAGGAGATTGCTTTGGGTAGTTGCTTTATATTCAGTTTATCTTGACTTTTACATGAAGTGCAAACGTACATTCATAATACATGGAAATGGTCAAAAGGAGAAATTAAAACTGCTTGCATATGCTTTTTGAAACGTGTTTCTGCTCTGGAAAGTAATTATGTGAATTTGACCTGGCCTCACTTAGCTCATCTTCTCCCTGAGAGTCAGGTCTGCTGACATTAGCGGAGTGGTTACTGTAGTCAGAATGGTCTTCCTGGCTACTCTCTGAGTGACTGAATTAAATTTGAGATTTTATGCATNCCCCCCCCCCCCCCGCAAATTCTAATTGCAGGAATACCTCAAGCACTCCTGCGCCTTCAGGATATGGTTGACAACACTGCACAAGTGTGACTGAGATCCTGATAAGCAACTGAAATGACATGGATGCATAAGTTTACCAAAAACAGAACTAAGAGAATTTTGCTGGGGTGACAGATGGAACAAAGTTTTGGTGAATACGGATTGAGAATGCTTTGGCACCTACTACAGGTAAGAATGCCATGTAATTTCTTACGTGTCTGGATGCATGGTGCACATACATACACCTCTGAATTTTTTTCTGATCCCGTGAAGAATCCCAGGGATATGCATTTGGTCACATTTCTTACTGATTTTTAAAATTTGGGCATGAGTTTGAATGTGCAAATTTAGGCTTATAAAGATGAGATTTGTCTTTTCAAAAATCTGAGGTTATTTGAGGAACTTCCTTTTCACCTTCAAAACTGCCATGAGCTAACCCAGAATGGCTCTTGGCTTGGAAATACATGACTTGAATCGTGAATTAGTGGTTAGGTTTGTACGTGAAAAGCTGATATTCTCTGCCTCTCTGCAGGAAGAGAGGCCGATGACCACTTTAGAACCAGTCCGTTTCCAATCTGCTCTCTCCTTCCACCACTGATGCTCCTACCTTGCATGTGAAACGAACCAGCTCTTGCCAGATTTCACAAAAGGAAGACGCAGACTCAGTCACTATCAGAATTTGTGTGTATTCCGATTTGCATAGGCTTCTCCTTCATTTCAGCCTCCTTCACTTGCCTAAAGAAACTAAAATGTGGGACTCTGAAAGCACCACGATACCAATGTTCCCCCCTGTATATAATATATACTCATCTTTTCAGTGAATCAGAAATACATGGTCAAAACCCCAGATTTTTTTTTTTAAGAATAACATGCAGCTAAGGGAATTTTATTACATAACAAATAGTAACAATAAATACGATCAGTGCTTAGATAGCAACACAGGTGCTTTTCCACAGGATGTAGACCTTGGTGTAAGTGATCAAAAGAACTTAGTAAATGGATAGTATTAGAGTGGGGTGTGTCAGGCAGTATGCTGCAGGATTTATTAATGCTAATATCTGTTAAGAAAATACGTTTTTTGTTAGTCCTTCTCCACATATCGTTTCAAATCTTTCCATTGAAATCTTCATGTAGAAAGAAACCTGCTTTAAAAGAATTTACGTCTGTGGCACAGGATGCCTTAAAATTTAACCAAAAGTCAACGTATTAAAAAAATTGATCAGTTCAGTGAACACATTTCTTTGCCTTAAACCGAAATGTGCATTCTGAAAGAGCGTGGCTTGTGAATTGGAGATCCAGGAAAGGAACAGACCTGCTAAAAGAATAGCATTTTGGTGCAACAAGCTTATTTGCCTAACAGCTTTCTGCTGCAATTAACATGTGCAGCAAATGCGTTTATTTAATGTGACAGTCTGCTCAAGTAACCCTCTTTCAAGAGTGGGATTATATAATCTGGAAATAGCAGAGTTACACTGAGATTAAAATTATTCAATGTCTTGTTTGTCCAAAAACGCCAGCAGCACTGCCTTCTCCTTTTCTCTGTACTTCATGCTGACTTGTAAATGATCTGCTTGGGCTCCGGCGTCCTTAAATTAATGAACTGTCTGAGAGCACCGTTCAGCATAGGACTGCTGTTTGGAACAAAAGAAACCATGAGGAAGAGAGTTTGTGCAGCAGCAGTACTGAAAGTATTTGACCTCATCAGGCTTTGTCGGCTGGCAGTTGCATTGGTCCTACAAGACTGAAATTAAGAGGATGCTAATGGCAAGGCATAAAAAAGATATAGTGGCGAGATTTATAGTCAGGAATCAGCCAATCCCTTGGGCTTGGCTAATCAGTGGTTAGCCCGTGTTCAGCTGGCTCCAAGGACACCACTTTGCAGAGACCCAAGCTGGGGAACTTCTGACCAGAGAATTGGCTTGGGTTGAAAAAAGGGACACAGACAGCGTGGTCCACTGCCCGCCGCAGAAAATGCCCCGTGGGGCATCCTGAGCAGGGTATGGCCACAAGTCACAGCAGCTGCCCTCAGATGGATACTGTAAGCGCGATTCGGACTTGAACTGCTGTTTTCAGGAGTCACCATGCTGGTGAGGGAGAGAACACGCGTCAGCCAAGCTCCTGCCATTGTCACTGTCCCATTCTGCACACCTCTGTCAGAGGCTTGCTCCCTCCAGCCTCCTCACCAGTGTTTAAAAACCACACAAATTGTTTTTACCTCATGCTGTGAAATAAAAAAATCAAGGGGGAGGGTGGTCTAATATCTATTAGCTAATGGATAAACAGAAATGACTGGCCCAGCATGCATCAAGGGTGGGGAACCGACCTGGACAGGGACTGTCCATGGCAGACATCCTGACAGATGGTAGCCAGCAGAGCACTGCGAGGTGCAAGGAAGGTGATACGAGCCTCTCAGAGCAGCTGAGGCTTCTAAGCTCCAGGAAAAGCTCGTGGGTTGCTGCTCCCTCACCCAGTAATTGGATGACTTTAATTTCTGTTGATTTAATTGACTTGGCCCCCAGAGTGGCCAGTCTTTGAGCTGTTGCCTTGTTTGTCCCCAAGATCATTTCTGCAGCTGCTGAAGGCTGTGGAAAGGAGGGGAGAAGGGTGTTGTGTGCTTCTCCGTAGGCTGGTTTGAAACACTGGAACCCTTTCCAAAGGAAAGTCAAAACACAACCTTCAAATCGGAAATCATCTGTGAAAACAGACTTCTTCCTGCAGCTGCTTAGAGAGAGGAGCAGGTGCAACACAGGGCTGGTGATGGTGCCTCCCTGCGTGCCCTTAAAAGCGTTCGGAGTCATAGAGAGCTCAAGTGCATTCTCTCTGTTAAGCTGAGAGACAATCTGCAGTTCCAGTTCATTTCAGAGCTGTAACAAAGTCCTCTTCCCAATGCCTCCAAATGTGGGGAGTGACAAAGAAAAGTTTTCGTGACTTCTGAGTCTGGTGCTCTCTGTTACTAGTACTGCCAAGGTGGTTAACTGACTCATATGGTTGCATATCACTTCGGTTTTCCATTCTGAAGCTTATTCTATAGCAGCTGAATATATTTCGTTTTCAGAAACGAAAAAAGTTCTTTCTAGTTATTGGTATGAGCAGCTGCTGAATATTAGAAAATAAAAAGCAAGGCCAAATGGGCAGAGAATCTGGAGACTAGAGGGGTTAGACAAGTGTATGAAAAGCAGTTGATTTTTCACTAGCTTATACTTTAGAATTATGAGGGTCAGTCCAGCTTGTACGGTGGTACAGGATCAGGCAGATCAGTGCACATTCTGGAACAGTCTCTTTCTGTGCATGCATTAGCCTGCATCTGCCCACCACAGAATCTTTCTCTTTGCAAGAAATTTTATGGGAGAACTGCAGAATGCCCTTACAGCAGACACGGAGACGCTCAAATCTGCTCTGAACAGCAGAGCGCCCTCTGAGCTGATGTCAGTTTGTATTATATAGTTTTGGCTCAAATAAGCATGCAGAAAAATTTTATAATTACTCTGATGACTTGGGAATGGAAGTGATAATTTGATATAGCCATGATTGCGTTGAACGTGAAGTGGCATACCGCTTTTAACCAAGGGAGTTTGTATAATATCTTTTGTGCCCCATATGATGCAGGAAGGCACTTCTCTGCTTTTACTAGTTTACTGCTTTCTCTCTCACATGAAGATAAGCCTAATATTAAAGTACTGGTAATCTACAAACGTAATGAAAAGAATTCATCCAGAGCTGCTTCAGAGAGAGGCGCTGAAGATCATCAGCGTGGTCCTAAAAAACGCAGGAAATAATACCCTAAAATGTTGCCCAAGGAGCTGAATTGAAAATTTAACACAGTAGTTGTTACCAAATTTGGGGATTGTGATGCCAAATTCTTTTTGAAACGTTTGAATCTTTGGCAGTGCTGGAAAGGGAAGTAAATCAGTAAGTTCGCATGGCTTAGAATCTGCTTCTATCTCATAGATTGCCTAGGAGGTTACAGGAGAGAAGTCTGCAAGACAGTGTGTGCTACAGTAATGGGTAATCCTTGTTAATAGCTCAGGAATACTTCTACAGGGTGTAGTTACCATCTGAGTAGATTATAAGATTTTTAGAGTATGAGAAACTTCCTGACCGTTTTTTTCTTGCCTCAACTAGGAACCCAGGGCAGTACTCCAGCTGAAAGTCGTACATTCCCCTCCTGAGTAAAATATAGACAGCTTGAATATGACTGTTTTGGGGAGTTGCAGTTCTGCTTTGTATTGGAGAACAAGACTCAGGAGTCTGTATAAGAGAGGGAAACTCCCTGTGTTTGTGAAGGAGCCCACACCATTGATCCCTGATAGATGAAGCTGGGAAGATGTCATCTAGCCAGGTTGCATATGCACGTACAGAGGGCTAGTTCCCCTCCTGCCTCCTTGGTCCTGTTGGAAAACTTGAGAACAGAGCTAGGTCAGGGCTCCAGACCATAAGCCAAGGCAGGACTTGTAGTCATCTCAAAGGTTTTCTGCACATTGGACTGTTACTACCTTGTGCTGGTTGGTTTTGTGTCATTCCTCCTCCTCCTTCCCTCACATGTCTCTTCACCTCAGTTTCATTCCACTTGTGCACCTCTTACTGTTTTTCTTGGTTGTCCTCTCCTGCCATTCCTATTATTTATGTTGCAATGAATTTTCTCCTGTACTTAAATTATGGCAATGTTATGCTGTTTGTTTCCATCAGCTTGTCTGTTCTGCTCGGCTATTTTACCCCTCTCCCCAGCTATAGAAGTTCTTATATCTAATCAGGTAGTGCTCTCTTTGCTCCGTTTGCTTAGCACAGTGTGCCCCTGTTCTCGGTTACCTCTTAGGATCCATGCCTGTAAAAGTTACAATTTCTTAACAGTAGTCATGCTTGAGGATGCCTAAGCAGGATTTTCTACAGCCCTCTGTAAAGTACCCTGACTAAGCCTGCCCTCTCAGGAGCACGCGGCATAATCACTTGTAAAATTGTGAGGAATAAGGTAAGGAACCAGATCCTTTCCCTTCTTATCTGGCAAAAAACCCCTTTTCTTTGGTCAGCACTATGCTGGCAGAAGCTCCGTTTTAAACACCTTCCAAGAGCTCTTGTGAAACATCTGGCGACCACAGTATCTGTCACTTTATTTTTTTTTTCTGGGGGTCTGGGAAACTCCTCGAGACATCCCCAAGCCTGGAAAACTTCCAAGTATTCTTAAGAGAGTGTCATGAGGCTTTAACTCAGAGGCATTGCATTTTCAAATGTGGAGGAGGCTGTTTCCATTCTTGCCAGAGGATTTGGCAGTCACTGCATCTCGTTGGGACTATCACCCGGTTCCGTCTGAGGATGCCAAGCCTTCTTTCCGTGTGGTCTTTGTAATATGGGACATGCAGATGGGTATCTTGGCAACATGGAAAAAGCTTTTGCTTCTGGCTACAGGACAAAGAGAGCAACCAAAGAATTCGGTTTTTAGTTCCATTCTCCCCACCTTTTAAAAATGACTGAATTGCTGACTGGTGTCGCCTGTTGCCCAGAAGATGCCAGGTCACCTCTAAGGGAGTGGTGGTGTCTCTTCTACATGCTAAACTTGCAGACTCTTCAGGCTACGGCACCCGAATTTCCCTCAGGTGTACTGAACACTTCAGGTGATGATTGACCGCTCTCCCTGATATTTGTATGATTATTAGTCTCTTCTCTGTGTGCTATTCAGCGGACAGCACTGCTCATAAAAAGCAGATAGGAGCAAGTTGGGCTGCTGCCCCTGGTGAGTTGGAGAGAAGATGGGCTGATTGATGACCCTTGGCTGTTTTCTGATGTTGCAGTTGTTTTTTATGATGTCATTAGGAGGCTATAGTCACATTGAGGAATCCCTCATGACATCATAAAGGACTTGATATTTCGCTAATGTTATTTCAGCAGAGTGGAGCTCTGGCATTTTATAGTCTTTGCTTTCCCCATAGAATTAGGAGTTGTCTAACTACAACCTGGAAGAAATGCAAAAATAGTCAAATGCTGACTTCAAAAGTTATGGCTGAAGAATGCTAATATATTTGGCTCTTTCAGAGCACACAGCACCGTTAGGTGGAATACATGATGTGTTTATAAAAGATGCCATCAGTGAATACATATCCTCATGCAAAGGAAGAATCGGGCGAGCTTTCCACTTTTTTTGGTGCACAGAGACAAAAAAATATTTTTTCTGGACGCTTTTTGGAATAGCATGAGAGATAAATGGGCCGTAGGACGGCACCATGACACATGTGGGTTTTGGCATAAGAAGACAGAGTTGCAGTGTAACGTTGAGATCAGGAAAGCACTGACAATGGAGCCAGAAGCTATCATTTCCTTACATAAGCGGGGAATGCTAAGCCCTGTACTGAGAAGAGACACTATTTTGAAGAGCTTGGTATCGGTGGAGAAAGCACTGTGAGTGCCGTTGCCAACTGTGCTGTAAGAGGGGCATGTGAAGGCTGAGGTTGGTCAACCTTATTGAGCGTCACCTCACAGTGCGAGAGCTCAGCATCTTCATTGCAGTAACACAAACATTTCCCCAGGTGAAACTGCTGTTAGTGAAGGGTAGGAGACTGGGAAGGGAAGGAGGAGGAGGTTTGTGTACCAAGGGAGAAATGAAATTACAGTTTGCTTTACTGCAGTATTAAGGGATGCCGCTACCTGGCTTTACGCGGGTGTCTCCTGCCTTCCTTTCCTAACGTACTTAATAGTATATAAATACTCTGAATGGTACCATAATCTGTCCCTTTTTCACAGAGGAAATACAGCTCTGGTTTTACATTAATTTTCTTTGTGTTCTCTGAGAGTTCCCATAGCAAAGGAACTTATTTTTAAGCTACATTCCTATGAATTTTGCTCTTTTCTCTCTGAGAACTCCCTCTGAGACCCCAGCTGGGTTTGCTTAGGATCCTTTTTGCCCAGAATCCATCTGCATACTAAAAATTCGGTAAATTAGAATGATGGGGTTTTTTCCCCCCAGAGAAGCTACTGCAAGTACGAGTATGTAACACCTCAAAAGTATTTTACAACCCCCAAAACAGCTAATTGGACTGTTTGGTATGAGGCACAAGCATTTTCTGAAATACAAGCCAAAAAGTAAAAAAAAAAAAAATAAAATAAAATAAAAAATCACAGCAGAATTCTGCTAAGAAGAGGCTATCACATAAAGAGTGACGATCTGTATCACGTAAAGAGAGACTGGGGAGGCCGGGGTCTGGGAGACACTGTCAGATGGAGGTTTAAACAGTGACCTAGTGGTACTTTCAGTTTGTTCTGTGAGTCAGATGGGAAGCAGATAGACTTGAGTCTCTTCTTGATTTTTAGCATAAGGAAAATTAACCATGGCACATCTCTCACTGGAGGAAACATAGGAGAAGGCAGAAAGAAGAGACCCAGACTCCAGAGAAGAAAGGGGAAAAGCTGAGGAGGGAGTGGGAGCCCCTCCTTGCACTCCACACTCTGAGAGAATAACAGAAAGACCCTTTGCCTTCCTCGTTGCCTTTCCTTCATCTGGAAGCTTGGGCCTCTTCGGCACCTTTTCAAGGCAATGAAATGAATGATGTTCCTTATGCTGAAAATCAAGAACAGCCTTGACTTTCTTTTTTCCAGAATATATCTTTAGGAAAGACTGGTGCCGCTGCTCTGCAGATTAAAAAAACTACCTAAATTAATTTATATCTAGGGCTAGTCATTTTACCTACGTTTTACACTCTTCACTGAAGTTTAAAGCTTAAATTATAGTTTTCTTAGCTGGCAGATTGTTTAACATTCCTAAGGATAAATAAAATTGGCATTTTCTCTGTAGCTTACTGAAGCAGTATATTCCTTTTTGGCTTTTCTTCCAAGACCCTCCTTTTCCTAGTATATGTCGGTACAGGANGGGGAGGGGAGGAGAGAGGGGATGGAGAACATTAAGTGACATTAAATCAAAGATGATTATCAGCTGTCAGTCAGCAAATGGCACAGAGCCAGAGCAGCACTGAGTAGGGGTCTGCCTGTCCGGCCTTACTTCCTTTCCCTTCAGAGTTTGCAACAGGTGTAATATTTATCTTTAAACAACATAATTTCTTACCAGGTGAATCTGGAATTTTAATACAAAGCTCCATTTGGAGAATGAAAACACCTTTCAATAGAGCAGGATCTCTGATGATGCATTATTCTTCCTTTCTATTTCAATGCCCCAGCCTCAGCATCCAGCATTGCAGCATTTTCTTCTTCTCCTGCTTCGAAAGAAAAATATTCTTGTAATTTTGAAGGGGTTACTGTCACTGACATTATTAATAGAGCTATGTTATTAAATTACTTTATATATACATCACGTATAATATTTATCCTTTTTTAACATGCTTGACTTAAGAATGTCAGTGAGAGACCCTGGTGTAGCATCTGCATTTCAAGAGGGCTTCAGAAAAAAACTGTAGGGAGACCTTAATCTGTTATAGACGAGAGGGAAGAGGACTGGGAATCCTTGTTTATACTCAGTGAGGACTAAATATGTCGGCTGGCTCTGAAACCTTTTCGCATGTTATGACATGCTCGCAATATTGTGTTTGACCGGTTCCTGTCAATGAACTGGTTGTTTCAATAAAATTCTAGGATATTACAGAATTTTGCACTTTGTGTTGGATTTGTGCAGCCAAGCAAAAAGCTGCATAAAAAGGCCTTCCGAATACCGGAGGACAAAAAATCCACTGTTGCTTCTACCAGGGTTCAAACACTTGAATTTGTTCCTGCGTCAAAGGCTCCTCGCAGGGTCTTTGTGCAGGTGAATTTCAGATCGGGTATCTCACGGTAAACGTTCCTTGTGGTACTAGAGGTTATGCCACATTTTCTTCAGGCAGTCCTGCCCGTGCCTTTGAGTCGTGCCCTTAGGTCTGGAGAAGGGAGGAGAGTCGGGCAAAGCGTATGCCTTTCAGAAGCGTACCAGTAGCTCAAGCTACCTGAAATCTTGCTGAGGAGACTGTCCTTCCCCGGTCCTTGTGGTCCTGCGGCCACCTCTGCCTCTCTGGCCGTGCCCTGCTCATCACACTAATGCTAAGCCTGTGGCCCCTTGACAGTCATAACCCTCGCGGCAGCAGATGTTAACTCTTGTGAAGGGTACAGCAATGTTCCCAGCTGCCGTTATTCTGGCTGCCAGCCTGCACGTGGTTGTGCGTGGTTTGGTCGCAACAAGTGTTGCCTGTGAACGGCGCAGTCGCCGACTAACAAACCTACGCTCCGGAGCCTGTCCCTTGCTCTTCGCTGCGCTGACGTGAAACTCAGGCTTTGCGTCGGAAGCGAGGGGGCCTTGGGGACCAGCGGACACTCTGCAGCGTGACCCGTTCTTCTCTCGCGGTCAGTGACTGGCTTTGCCTGCAGGTAGGCTACGTGTGTCTTAGGCATATCTCGCCAGCCCTGCTGCTCTGTTCTCGTTCGAAGCCAGTCCCCTCTGTGTGGTATCGCAGCCAGCTGGCTGCGATACTGCAGATGGATCGGGACTTCAGAGAGCAGGTGAGCAGCAGGGGGACACAACCCCCCGAGAAACAAACAGTCGCACTTCCGTGCACTAACAGTGCGTCACGTACAGTGAAGCTGAACGCAAAGGAGAGTCCTCAGAGGATGTTCCAGCACTTGGCGTTTCCTAGGGTCATTGGTGGCTTTGTGATTCTTTTTTTAAATGTATAAATCACTGATGAAATGTCTGTTTGCCAGGCTGCACCACCCTGGACATGCCTGGAGATGTCCCAAAGGAGGAGATGGGAAAGGGGGAGGGGGAGAGTTGCCTGCAGCCTGGGATAGTTATCTGTTTGCTTTGAACAGAGCAACTGATCTACCTCTGAGGTTTTGCTTTCACACAAGTTCATCCAGTTCACCTACTTATACTGCTCGTTATTAATAGAATCGTTAGCAGGTTCACTCCACAGCTTGTAGGGAAGGTGTGCACATGGGTGGCACCTGAAGACAGAAAGTATCTGATTACATCTAATACTTATTTGGCTCATCTTCCCAGGTGTGCTGTTCTACAGATAATAAACCAGGCAACTTCACCGAGGGAGGTACAGGCACACCCTAGCTGTGGGCTCTGGCTGTGTTCCGGCATCAGCTAACAAGTGGGGTACCCTTGCTGGTGAGGAGTTGGGGCTGTGCCTGCATGTACAAGGGAACATGGACGTGGATGCTATGACCTGCAGAAGTGGCACAGGTGAACAGATTTGTCACTGAGCAGTAGGTCTTCAGAGGCACCTGTGTTCTCACCCAAGTGCTGACACTGAGCTGCTTTGCGGTCTATGGACACATCCTTCCCTTTGTGCATCCTCTTTGTCCCTGACTTCTGCCCATTTATACATAAGCTTATCGTGGCACGACTTGCTTTCTGTAGGTGTAATGCAGCGAGATGCGGCTGCAGCATGGGCATATTTACTTGAATTTGCTTGAGTGTTCCTGCTGGGGTGCCAGCAGCTGCGTAGATGTAACCTGCGCGTTGGAGCACGGCGTCATGTAACAACGCTCAAGTCTGACACGTGCATACGGGAATGGACCGTGCACACTGTTCGTGATGATGGGTACAAGGAGGAGGAGGTCTGTCGTGGACCTGAGTGCTGTGGGCTGAGCTCTCTGCTCTGTGGTCTTCCTCTGGCAATGAGGCTGAGCACTGTTAGTGCGAGGCCGGCTCTGAGATTTCAGCTGGAGGCAGTTGAAGAACAGTACGGAAACAGAGGAAAGAAGGTCTCCTAAAACAATGAGACTTCCCCACCTCTCTCAGTGTTATGTACAATGGTACATGGCCTTCTTCAACTGGATTCCACTTACAACCTGCTACGTTACATCTAGAAATGAGCGTGTAAGGGTGAGCAGTTCATTATTACTGAATGCTCCATTCTGCCCTCACATGCCGATAGTGATCTTGATTTAGCTGTTCAGCCATGGATGCCTTTGAACTCAGACCTAGCAGAGAGGGCTGAATCTTTTCCATCTGATTCATATCCAGAGCTTCTGCTATTTACTCAAGCCTCTCGGGTGGAGACATTGGGCTGGAGAGCTTGTGGGAACAACTCCCTTCAAGTTCTAGCTGCAATCTGAAAGCTGTGGTGTAGGAGGAAAAACAGGGTAACCAGCCTGTCTTCAAAGTGAGCCTTTCTTCTCCCCAGAGCAAGTGTAGTTCTGACCCTGTTTAACACCAGCTCTCTCACACAGAATGAAAGGTTAGTGCATGCAGTGTTTCAGGCTCATAGAAGAACTTCTCTGTCTGAGCGGAGCAGGTACATGTGTTTAATAAGCACTTTCTTCAGTACAATTAAAGTAAGGGTGGCAAGTGATTTTTTTTTGGGGTGGGGGAGGATCCAGACTGCCGAGTTTTCATGGCAGTCTTGACAGTTTTGCAATGCTAGCTTTAGCAGTAACATGTGCCCCGTGCACTGAGTGACCCTTCAGCAAGTTAATGCCTCCGATCGTGAGCTGGCTGGAGACCTCTGGCCAGAGTAGCACTGTTTTAGCTTGTCAGGATGGCTTCATTAGAATTTTCATTGCAAATTTAGTACATGAAATAAGTTTGGCTTCCAGCCTGGTGACTTGTCTCAGTCACCTATGCTTTTAGCCTGTGTTCAGGATGAGCGAGAATGTCTTACTCGGTGGTAATCATGTCATCTTAGATTTTTAAACCTCGCCTTTATTCCTGGCAAACCAACACCTAATTAGTTTGATAGTATTAAATGCACTGGATATTTATGTGTTATCAGTTATTAATGTATGTTGCTGATATATGCTTCTATTTGACTTGAACAAAGCACCTTTTACACTCTAGATGAAACAGGCATTACTTTGCTTAACTACTGGGCAGATGGTAGCCCGATAGTCATTTGTCTGGCCCTGGAAAGCATAGCACCAGTGGACCAGTTTCTTGGGCAATGCCTTTTTGTGCCTGGTAGTCAAGGTCAGTCAGCTGTTGCGGTACCATTCTCACACATCTTTGGCCATGAGTTTAGAAGGTATCGGGAGCTCTTCAGACTAACTATTGTATAGATTTGAGGACTATGATCGTAATATCCACGAACAGGAAAAAAAAAAAAAGAAGGCAACACGCACAGATTAATGCACCTGTCACATCGTCCCACAAAACTGCTCAGAACAGACGCAGCACAACGGCTGTTTGCTAAATGTTCACGGGCAATTGGCTCAGTGGAGCTGCACCATAGGGCTGCAGAGAGTGCTCCACAAGCAGTGGTTCAGGAGTTCTTTGGGACGTAAAGCAAGTCCCTTTTCCAGTGGAATTTCTTCATGCGCCCGGATGTGTAACAGTAATATGAGCATTCTGTAAAAGGCAGGAGCTCGACCAGATAAACTTTACAATAAAAGAAGTAATAAAGCTTATTTATAGTGCCATGCTCTCCTTTCTATTTGTGAAACCTTGACATATTTGTCTTTTATTTAGAAATTATTAGTCCCGAACTGGGCTCAGATGCTTCATCTCCTTTTTGAATTATGAGCAAGAAAAAATAGTAGAGCAATGACACCCCTGGAGTGATGGCTTTACATCTTTAATCTAATTAATTTATGAGCATTTCCAGGGACTCCCTACTACAACATCTGAATGCCTGGAAATCCTGCATTTTAAGAGTTTTCCGTTTGATATTTTGTCTCCTCCTGCAAGTGTGGGTCTCATGTTTCCAACCCTGTAGTGTTCAGTACATAGAAAAGCAGTATTAATAAGTCTTAGTGCTTATCATGTCAAATAAAATTGAATTAATCCCTCCTGAATTGTTTGCTGGTTATGTTTGTCTTGTTCTGATGAGATGCTCACTGATAGCAGGGTAAGAGGTCCCTATTTGTGGCTTCTCTTGTTGTGTGTGAGGCCTCACCTTTGCTTTGTTTTCTGTAACAGCAATAACCAACGCATTGATGTGTTTTCCTTAAACCTTGTATTACAGGGGCTGAGTTTCTCTTCAGCTAATTTTAGTTTTTGTAGGGCATCGTGCAGTGTGTGCAGAGATATCCAAATGCAGTCTATTTCAGATCTGAATCGTGCTCCTCTTTGGCAGGTGTGGAAGAGGTGGAAAACTCCTGAATTAGCATTTGCTGTTTGTCAGTGCTGTATTCCCTGACAGAATCAGACTCATATTGGCTCTTTTTCTCCCTCCCTCTTAATTAATTTTGCCTGTGCTGAGCAAGCGGGCTCCAGCAGGCTCGCTGCCGTGGACTGATTTCCCCGTCTCCCTTTGATGTGTCTCCTGAGAGGGGCAGGGCACACTAGAGAAACTCATCAGAGAGACCTGCTATTGCTTATTTTCATGCTGCCTTGGGCAGAGCTCTTCTCTGTCCTCTACTCTTACATTATTTCTCTTTCAACAGCAACTACGTTGCCATAATACAGCAGACGTTTCTGAGCCCTGTGAGCTGGGGGGAGCCTGGGGCCCATTTGCTCCGTTGCTGCAGCAGGAATCGGTGCACGCAGAGCACCAGCCGCCCAGGACGGTGTCGGAAACCAAAAGGCTGGGTCTGGCTTTCGGAGGCGCCCGGCGCCCTTGTCCCTGGAGAGTTTACATCTCTGAGTCCTCGGTTAAGGGCTGGTGCCGGACTGCTCGCTGCAGAGCGAGCCTCTCTGCCCGCCTGCGGAGGCTCGTCCCGCGCTCAGAGGAGTTTCCTTCTCCCCCGTGGTCGGTGTCTCGCTCGGTCCCTGCCCGGAGCCTGCGAGCCCGCAGCGGGAGGGATGGGGTGGAGGAGAGGAGGCGCATCAGCCCGGAGCGTGGGCCTGGAGATGCAGGGAGGGTGCTCGCAGCTGGTGCGGGGGACCTGCGAGGTCCGCTGCTTCGGAGCTGGTGTTTTCCGTGGTGCTATCGGGGAATCTGCTGAGAGCTGGCTGCTGACACGGGGCACTAATGAGCTTTCAGAAATGTTGATGCCTGCCTCTACGTGTATGAATGCGTGTGCACAGAGCAGACGCCAATCTGCAGCAGTGTGTGCAAGGCTCGAGTCAGAGCCGTGGGCCGCTTGTTTTCACTGCACCAAAACAAGTAATCACAGCTCTTCACTTTTTGCCATATTTTCTCTCTGTCTCACTCTTCTTTTTGTTTTTAAATATTGCCAAGTAAATGTTAGATTTCAAGTGCCCTCATTATTTAGATTTATTCATGAGATTCCCACTTGATATTTCTGTATCGTAAAACCAGTTTGTGAATACTTCGTAGTAAATTTTTATGCGAACTTTTGAAATTTACTTTGTATTAATTAATTATTTAACTTTTATAGAGCATGCCTGTTCCATGACTGGACAGAGGAATGCAAGTCAGCAGCACAGTATGAAGTGTATATGCCAATTCTTTGCCAAATACTCAGCTCAGAACTTGGTGACAGTACATTAATTAATTCTCTTACTCATGCATTCCCACTTAAAATATATGAAAACCTCTTTTGCAGATCTTGGCTCAGATATCTGCAGAAAACAAATACGCCCCAAAACTACAGACTTGATCTTACTGTAAAACTGATCTTTAAATTCAAGTAAATAGTGGACAAATAATTTTGTCCCAGCCGGTCAGCATTAGTCTTGAGTGGACAATCCTTAAGAATGGAAAATTCAGCAGTAACAACAATCCCAATTTCTGATTTAAAATTTGCTTGGCAAAAAAAGCCCATGGAGCACCAGAGTGGTCTCTTTCAAACCAAACTCATGAGTTTCCTACTGGGTATTTACCACCTCTATTACAAAATCACAACCCCTCTTCCCTCCAGTGTCTTCAGCTTTCCCTGCACTAGGAGCATCATTTCACATACATAGAGGCTGCACCGCTCTTTTGCCTCAGCTGAGTCCGTAGGGCCCATGTGCCTGGGAAGGTCAGCTACTGTCACAGCCCCAAGGCACATTCTTCCTTTCAGATACAACATTTCCTTTCAAGATGTGTGTGTTTTCCTAGTGTCCATCTACCGGCCTGTGATGCAAACAAGGATTTATCTCCGCCCTGTGTTTCCCACATTTGGCTCGTATGCTGCTTGTTTCAGTCACTTTTTCACACTCTGCAGTGGCAAGAAGTCAAAATAAGCTTGTAGCAGCCTGACTTTTGTGTTGGCCAAGGAAATCAGCACAGCACTTCTGTGCAGCAGGATTCTGCAGCAATAAAATTGCACTCTTTCGTCTCAGTGGCAAGGTAGCAGTGAGCTGCGATCTGACCTTTCTTCCTTGGAGGCCCGGATTCAAACTCTGCCAGCAGCTCCAGTTGGAGAACTGCAGGCAAGTTTCTCCCCATCAGCAGTTTTGTCGAAGGGGAAGCAGGGGAGAAGCAGTGAAGGGAGACAGGGACGAAGGGGAGCCGCTCTGCTGGGGCGACACGTGGTCCGGCCCCGCGCCGGGGCTGGGCGGCTCAGCTGGACACCCCGGCTGCCGTCCTGAGCACACCACGGCGTGGGTTGTCTCCCCCAGCTTTGGGTTGTCTCCCCCTTGGCCGTGTCTGTGCGTTGAACTTCGGGGTCCGCAGGGACAAAGCACAGCTGCTGAGGTTTCCTGCCTCTTTCTCACTGCTCCACAGCAACGGCTTTGCGTGCAGGTAGGGCAGAGCATGGCTGGAGCTCCTGAAGCTGGACAAGGCAGCTGCTGGTCTCTCCATTTTCTACAGGACTGGGCTGGAAAGCTGTGCTTACGAGGGGCTATTCGTTCTCCTAATCCCATCACCGGAGACAGCTGCCCTGTTCTGGGCAGAGCACTAAAGAAGGCGACAAAGGATGACAATCCTTTCTTTGGTGAATATTCTCAAGGTTCTTTCAGGAAAGCGTGTTAGAAAGCTGGAACTGCTCTTCAGGCGCCCCAGTGCACCCTTCTTTCCAAAGTGTGAGTTTTCAGACAGATGAACAGACAGGTCTGCAGTGACCTGCTGCTGCTGCGGTGTGTGCGTCTGAGCAAGTGTGTGTCAGGAGGTCTCGTGTGACGTGCTGTGTGTGGGGCAGGGCAGTTACCCCTCTGTTCTTCTCTGTTGAATAGTACAATGAATATGCTCCCTGACCTTGTTAGTGCACAGGCTAGAGTAGCCTGAGGCTCTGCCATAGTAGACACTTTTCTTGTCTTTTTAATTGAACTGCCAATTATATATTTTAGTGAACGAACTAGAGGTAAACAAGCCACAAATCTGGTGAACAAAAATGGTCGCTGAAGCCACATTTGCTAAAGCACATATTACTTCACCCTTTGTTATCTCTTTCTGGTGTTTATAAGCTTTTCTATAGCTACTGCAGCTGTGGGAGTTCCCATATTCTTATCCTGCTTTCAATGTGTTCCTCTCATCTGGCCAGGCCTTTGACTACACCTCTTCAGCTCATCTCTAAGGAATAGTTGTTGAGTGCCTCTGCTTTGGGTGCACCTCAGCAGTGCCCTACTATGTATCTAGGTAGCAAGTGCTGGTTGGGATATTTATTCTTGTAGAACTGGCAAGGAAAAAGCTGGGAGCGAGCACTGAGCCTCATACAGTGTCCCTACAAAAGCAAGTCTCGCATGGCTCTCACAATATCCTCAGGTCTTGTTTTCCTCCTTATGCCTGCTGTGGTCCTGGCCTTTTGGCGGCTCTGAACCACTGTGAGGAAGCGTATGGCAAAACCAGCGCAGCGATTGTTGGCCATCTGCTATCAAGAAAAACCTAAAGAGGCAGAATAACTTAAAGAATGTGGGACATTTTTGGTCCAACTTATCTTTTACTGAATCCACCAGAGGCCATGTAAGAGCTGCTTCTCCGGCTAAAAGAAGTTTGCTATGCTTAAATGTTACCCACCTGTGTAGGTGCATAGAATGTGTGTTGAACGCATTCTTGCTGAAGTAGGAGCTCCAGTCCATGCCATCCATTGCTGGGCGACGTGCAGTGATGCAGTATGGTACATGCTCACTTGTGAACGTTTTCAGCAGTACTGGAATGCTGAAGCCACAGGGAATTATCTCCCCTTTGTGCTATGATTTGGAGGTGAACTAGTTCACTATGCAAAGTGAAATCTTGTACTTCATAGGATGATGCATCCCTGTATCCATAGATATCCTGTTTCTGAGAGCTCATGTTTAAAAACTTAGGCAAATGGATCATTAGCTGTTTTAATTACGTAAGTCTGCTGTGGCAGTTACTCAAACTTTTTGCAAGGCACCAATAGAACCATAAAACTGGTTATCAAAGATCGGTTTTAACAGAAGGAAAAGCCCGTTGGTTACTCTTTCCTTGAAGTGGTTGGTGCTTTGCTCAAGCCCCAGCTAGCCCAGAGCTCAGGGGAAGAGACAGGTCAGCCTGAATCATTCCACAGTCAGAGAACAGGCTGAAACTTTCTGGGGGCAGCAAGCCATACTGAGAAGACAAAAGAGTGCCAGGCAATGGATGGCAACTAAAAGAAATCTTTTTAAAGGGGTCTTGCTCCCAGTCCCCGAGAGGATTCAGCTGAAGGGCATCCAGGTCAACCAGGTGCTTCTAGCAGGTGAAAACCTGCTGGAGCTGTGGGTTTTGATCCTCCCTGCACTGATGTGATCCACGTGTGCACTTACAGATGCCTTGGTGCCACCTATGGATTACGAGAGCCAGCCTCTGTAGATGTTGGCAGCAAGGTAAGCTTTTCTTAGTTAAGAGGAATGTGTAGAAAACCCACCCCGCACCCATACACGCTCCAGAACCTTCCAGCACGACATGGGAGATCAGATTGCTCTGCGGTCAGTCCAAAGGACAAAATGTGTTGTATCTGAGACCTCAGGGGAGGAGAGTGATTCTGACAAAGTTGTATGGGAAGAATACCAGCCGAGACCACTGCTCTGGGCTGTGCTGACCAGGTAAACTGGATGTATTTATAAGCTTCACTTTGTCTCAGTATATTTATCTGAGGTAAGGACTTGATCGTGCTGTTCAATGTGTCCCTCCCGACAAATGTTCTCTCAGTACAGTGTCTGACCAAGCTGAAGTTCCCAAAGCCATGAAGGTCAGTTTAGCTGAACAGATCATCAGGGTAGCCTTAAAAGGTTAATTACGGTTCAGGCTTAATATAGAACTATCTTAATATAACTATTTTGATAGAAAACTTTTCAGCGTCTCTGTCCTGGTGTGCACCCTCTGCTCCACATCTCAGAGTTTTGTACAGCTATCAGTAGGCAGATAGCCTGCTGTGAGAATATTAGAGGTATAACTTTGCAGGACTGCCATGCAAGTTCGTTATGTATAGTTCATGGTGTCATTTCATAGGGCGCAAACTACCACGCCACAGTTCTTTGAGATGTTGTGCTGTGGAATGCTTCTTCCTTTACAAGTAGAATACATTTGAACTCTAAAATCGAGTCTACAAAATGGTGTGATATACTATAGAAAGTGATGTTGGTCCCTTGCACTTTGTGATGGCGACTCTGAACACAAAATAGGGAATTCTGTCTATTCGGTGCTTTGTATACAGTAAAAATACAATTTTACAGATTATTTTAGAGGCTTCATAAAAAATGCTCAAGATTCACTCAGCTGTCATGGGGTTCATCCTGCAGTTGTCACCACAGGATAATATTTCTGTTATCATCTGCGCAATATCACTGACAGCTTGTATTGCTCCAATGCGTCTCTTCTGGAATGAATGCTTCTGTTCTTGCTAAAAGAACGCCAAGTGTTAATGTGATTTAGGTCTTTCCCTGCCTGTTCAGTTGGCAGGAAGCTGCAAAGATGCTCAGATGACCACAGAAACAGCCTAGAGGGAAAATCTTGGGAATTTTTTTGTAAATTACCCCAGAGAGCACAGTTTCAAAAGCTAGTTTCTAGACTATGTGGAGGCAGAAGTTCTCAGGGAAAGATCTGACTCTTCCGTCACTGTTCCCACTTTCTGCCATCCATTTAGTTCTTCATGTGAGTTCTTGATACTGGGGCTGCAAGCATGCCACGCTTTAGCTCAGTACAAGGACCTTCCAGCTTAAGAACAGCCATTGTCCAGTTTTCATTTTACAGTTAAAGAGAATATTATTTGCACATCAGATAAAACATTCTGCACAGCTACTACTTGGGTAGTAGGGAAGGGAAAGAAAGGGCAGCAAAGTCTGCCCGGTACAGATTGCTTGAATCATGAATATTCATCACCAAAATTAGAAGACCTGGAGTTTTCAAAGCAACTCCACCCACCAAACTGAAAGAACTTTTACAGCCTTTGCCAATAAAATGCCAAATGAAATGGTCAGAAAATGAAGCAATGTAGATTGTGCAAAGCGGCTGCTTTCTACTTCGTGAGCTTAGTGGACAGAAACGAGGTCTCCACAGCAAAAAGTAGCTGTAAGTCTTGTGATCAACTACCTTTTAGCAGACACTGAACGTGGAGAGCGTGCGTGGTCTGGACTTTTATTGCCATTCCTGCACTGTCCTCATGAGCACCATGTGGGCACTCTAGCACAGACTTTTCTTGGGGCTGAGTTGCTTTATATCACTGTAGTAATCCCCTCCTGCTAGCTCTGCCTGCTTTACATGTCCGTTCTCTTGTATCACCTAAAAATCCTTCACTGCTGGTTCTAATTACAAGCATGTTAGCTGCTTCTCTCCATGTAATTACTAAAATGAATGGGGAAAGCAGAGATGAGAGTGTAAATGCTCTTCACACAGAAATGCAATTACATCTGTGGGCATCTTTCCAACTGCTCCGTATGTTATGTAAAGTTTTGTGTACGTATGTATGAGTTAATGAGGATATTTATGTTTTCCCTTCTTACCTTCACAATGGATTAATTTCAGACATATTTTATAAGGTATTTGTGATTGTTAGGTAGACAGATCAGTATCTCCTTCAGGTACAGTCACATCTGCCTCAAAAACCAAAGAAGAGAGATTACATGATTATTCCAGTGTATGCGCACTGTAGGCAAATATCTGATCTTGCATCTTTAGTGTACTGCTAATCTTCCAAAGTCAGTCTAAGTGCAAAGAGCCTTTGAATAGCCTCGTGAAAGGTGCGACATTAGGGAAACATCTGCACCTGTGCATCATTTCTTTGAGGACTTGCCCTCACTGTGAAATTAAGTCAAGTTGTCTTCAAGTTGGCTTCACTGGAATGAAAGCAACTGCATTTGGCAACTTTAATTCTTTGTCCTGAGACTGGCCGTGCTGTTCTGTGAGCTGTTGTTAACTCTTCTTAGTCCTTTTAGGATGCGTGATAGGACTCAGAAAAGCCTGGAATACAATGGTACGTGAGTGGACCTAGCCTGCATTCATGTGGTAGAGTGATTATAATAGTCTCTGATAAATTGCACTTGGTCAAGCTTTATCCCATGTCTCCTGCTAAGGCAAATAAGCTAAATTACACACTGTTGTATCCAAGCGAAAGAGGTTCTGTGTGTGGAGAGCACTTGCATAAGGAATGGATTTGTAGGGCGGATAAATTCATATAGCTGCTGTTTTAGGATTTGCCATTTCCTGCTCTCTCTGGCCACTACAGAAGGTCAGGGAGAGGTGGTCATTACCTGCGCTGCACTTGTGAAAACCTTGGTATCAGAACTATGCTGCTGCATTCCTTGTGAAGGATGGAAGTGTGGGGTTGCTGTGAGCAGCCTTCTCATCTGGTTGTTCCTGCTAGGGAAGTCAAAGGAGAGGAATCCTAGAACATTCATATGCATTTCTCAAAGGCAGCTACTGTGGCAGTGACCTGGTATGAATGCAAAACTGAGAGAACTGCAGAATTAGCAAAGAAAAAAAAGAAATAAAATTTTTTGAGACTTATCAGAAAAAAAATGAGAAGTGTAGTAAATACTTGAGGGGGGGAAATCCCAGATGCATGTGAAAAAAAGGTTTTCTTAGATGTGTTTGACATATTTACATAATTTTTGCCATCATTTTTTGAGTAGGAATTTTTATATTAAAAAAGCCTTTAGTCCATGTTCAGTACTTGCAAAAGTGAAGCTAAGATATCTTTTTCAGGAAGCATTTGAACCTGAAAGCCTTTGGTGAACAGTAACGTACAGAGAACTGGGGATCGGGAATGATGCCATGTGGCTCACATGGTCCAAATGGCAACTTTACTTGTGGACCAGAGAGTAAATATAATCCACAGAGGATGTCACAACATCATTAGAAGTACTAAACAGTTTGTAGGTAGATGTGTGTCTGCCTAATCCTACAAAAAGAGAGGAGGTGCATGCATCAGATACTGTATTGTTAGGTGTTATTTTAATAGGTTTTTAAAGAAATGACTGCTGTCCTTTTACTGAGTTGATTCAAATATCCTTACACAGGCGATGCTGAAATAAATGCAAGATATAGTTAAACTTTGGGGACCATAAAAATCACAAATCATTTTTATCACTCAAGACAGGAAGTGAAGTCCAGCTTCAGTGAAGTCAGTAGCAAATTTCTTCTTGCTATGCCACTCTTTGAGGAGGCTCTTAAATAGAAAAGAGATTTGGTTGTGCACACAGGGAACATTCTAGTGGTATTGTACTTACTGAAATATTCCAGAACGTAATACAAAGTAACATCCCTTTTGCAGCGTGGAATATTTGAAGAATATTCCATTTGAGTGGAAATAAACTAAAAACAGACTTCATTTAAAAAAATACCCTATGAGATGCATGATACTATATCAAAAATCGGGAAAATGTACTTAATAAAGTACAGGAAGTTGCTGTCATAATACAATTAAGATTTCTCAGTCAAATGTGCCGTTTGTGCTGCCTCTGTTTTCTATGCTAGAAATCTTTGTTTCTCATTTTCGACCTAATTCTTGGTTTATGTCATGATTCCTCAGGAGTATCAAGAGGAAGTTTTTATGCAAGACAGTGGTTTCTGAGATTTGTGTGACAAGCCTGGGTAAAATTCAAATGACTCTGTGATTTAATCCATTTGGAGCTGTTGCACTAAATCACTGTAGCTGTTGCTGACATACCAGCCCACAGAAACCTGGAAGCTGATGATATAAGTTTATCTGCGTATCTACAGGTGAAAACTCAGGCAGCCTTGAATTGCAGTGAGAGGTGTTTGCCTCTGTTCTGAATACATTTGGGGAACGAGCAGGGTCTGCTTCTCTGAGCACTCTGTAAGAAGTCTTAACCGTGCTTTTCCCCCTGAAATAAATTGTCCTCAAGGTCATGCCATCTTTCAGAATATACAGTAGGAACTTCCCCTTGTATTCCCAGTGATGCAGGCCACTACCTTATTTATTCAAGAAACACAGATCAGGGAGCCAAAAATATTCATAAATTGCCTATTCCTAAAGTATGCATCCACTTGACAGATTTGTGGTTGGCCTCGCTCTCCTGCAGTGGAGCCTCTAGTTGGGAACTTGAGTTTCCCACAGTCATCCTATCTGGGCTCTCTCCTGTTTGCAGAAACCACTGACTTTCTGGGCTAGGACTCGGCTTACAGGTAAAAGGAAATGGAGAAAGAGGGAGGCTTTTAGTCATCTATAGGAACCCTTTTCACGTGGCTTTGGGAAAGTGAGCAGTAGCGTTAACCTTTCACCATTCTGATGCCAATTTCTCATCTGCTGTTACTTTATAAATAAACTTTGACGTCTCGGCCATACTCCTTTAAGCTGATTGAATGCGTTACAGAGCAATTGCAAGATGAGCAGCGTCTGGAATTGCAAGGAAGGGTGTGAATTGGGAGAAATAGTTCATAGAAGCTAAGATTGAGAATATTGGAATACAACGGAAGATCAAACAAGCTATGTCACTTTCTAAATGAAGCAAGAAAAGTTAGAATTTTCTATTCTTGGTTTTCTTCAAGAAAGCAATTTTTAACAAGTCCTGAAAGGAATGGGCACAAAGATTAGGGCCTTGAGCTGGTAAGCCAGTATGAAATGGATATGGGAACTCTGCTGCGTGGCAGAGCAGCACACGCAGGCAAATCACCCAGACGCCTACTTCTGGCCAGAGAATTTTTCACTTGTTCGGTCAAGGTGCGGTGTATTTTCAGTTAAGGTGGTGTTGCAGAGGCTATCAAAATAGCACCGCTCAAGCCGCTCCCTTTCAGGAGAGCGCGCGACTGACATCGCTCTCGGCCGTGGCTGGCCTCTGGCAGCCTCCTCGGAGCCTCCCAGGGACGAGGGCCGGGGGCACCGTGCTCCTTCCCGTCCCCTGGGACGGAAGGACGCGATCACGCAGTGTGTCTGTGCTGCCTGCTTTCCTGTGGGCAGAGGCAATTTTAGATGCAGAGTTGTCAGGCTGGCACTTTATGCACCTTTCAGCATCCATTGCAGTGACTTAAAAATTTATAAAAAGAAGCAAAGAGGAAAAGCTGTGTTTCATCCAGATCTGCCAAGCGATGCTTTGTCCCATTGGGGTTTAGCTCCCATTTTGCTTTGGGTTATCCTCTGAGGTTAGGAACATGTTGTGTGGATGTTGTGAATAGGAAAGGGAAGTTTCTGTGGGGACTCTGTAAGTCACCAGATACGGATTCGGGAACTCGGCTTGCAGCGTTTACCTGCCACACAGGATTATGCACAGGAAGCTTTTGGCTGGAAGACATATGGTGCAATGTTAAGGCTCTGTTCTGTTCTTGAGTATATTCTTTCTGGCAGCTGCACTGAAGTGCAGCTATTGAGCTTCCCACCTTGTGCCAGAATCTCAGCCATTCCTTCCAGCACAGAGGACTGCAGAGACAGTTCTACTCATTAAATGTATTTTTCTCTTTAAATCCATTTTCATAATTTTATTTTTGGATGAACCAATAAAAAGAGGACTCTATTATGATAAACGGAGTACTTGCAGCAGCTATAATGCACAAATTACAGTTGGAGCAGGAGGTCTGAAATGTTTCCATATTTCATAATGAAGCTTCAGTCAGTTCTGTCATCACTGTGCTGAGCCAGATAACGTCTGGGAAGAAATACATGAGAGCTTCCCTGTCCTGTTTTGGGATAGAGGAGAGGGGGTGCCAAGTTTGAGCAGCTGGAGGAAAGTTATTGCTGTTAAAAGATTCCTGAGACTGAGTGCATGTGAGGAGAGCGCAGCCCAGGCGTGGTGATCTGGAGAGGTTCTGGACACAATTGCAGTGCATATGCAATGGCCATTACATCATGTGGAGGGCAGCTGGGGAATGAAACCCGTGTTTGGACTGGGAGTGTTTCCAAAACAATACCGAGTTCTTTCCCTTCGTCCTCTCGCTTATACCACCTGTGTGCCTGGGAAAGGCAAAGCCTGTGGAAAGACTCCAGTAAATTGTAGGTGTGGAGTGAAATGCCTGGAGAGCACAGAGAGGATAGGCAGTGCCAACCCTAGCCACTACCTTATTAAATTTAAGATGAAAGGCCTCAACCCCCTTCCAGTCTCTCTTCAGACAGCCCCAGATTAAAATTTTTGGAACCCGGCAAGCTACTCTGCTTTGCTCAGGGAAGTGAGTAACACTTTCAAACACCTGCCTTATGGTGAAGGGACCCCTGACAGAAGTAGGTGGTTGGAAATGAATGCCAGATTAGGAGTGAACCAATTTCAGGACGGCATAACTTCTTCCAAGCGTGAAGTGTCTTTCAGGATCTCTCTTGCGTGCCCTGCAGAGCTGGCAAGTGAAAGGAAAACCCAGCCTCTAACTTTTTTCTTTGTGTCAGTGCATATCCTGCTCGAATATGCACAAATTTTTCTTTCTTTCCTGCATCAGGTTCATCAGCTGCTATTCAAAAGCCTCATCTCCCTCTCAAGAGTCTCCACTGTGCAGCTTCCCTAGAAATTCCCATATTATCACACTGCTCTCTGATACTGCGGTAATTCCCATCTCAGATGAGCTCTGCTGAAACAGGACCACAATCAGAACAGAAAGATTTTTTTTTTCCAAGTAAGACAATTTCTTTGTAGCTGGGAGAAGTAAGATGAACTTTGTTTTGTTCTCCTCCCAGCCCCTTTGATGTGGCCCCTTGCAGCAGCCCACCACGGAGGAGGGCGCAGGGCAGAGCCGCCCCGGGCGTATCGCGTCCTTTAAGGGTCTGTCACATCATCTCTCCCCGCTCCGGTCAGCGTCAGAGTGAGGCTTATCTGCTGTTCTAGTGTAGTCAAGGCTGAGGTCTCTGCTCAGTAGGTAATAGCTGATGAGGGGCAAGCGAGTTCGCTAATGAGCAAGCTGATTGGTCTACTTTTCAGAAACATTTCTTCAGCTAATTGTGGAGTTCTGAGGTAATGGTTCATTTCTGCCAGATAAAATAATCTCCTCTCTGGCGTGGATTTGAGGTGATCCACCTCGGTTGTATCCTACGCTGAGAAGGGAAGGCCAGGAGACGGGAGATGTGTTTCTTGGCGTAAGGGGCCTGAACGGTGCCGGTGTCCTCGGCAGTACGGAAACAAGTTCTTTATCAGACCTGCTCATCCCAGGCTCAGGGCAGGCGCTGCCCTCCAAATGTTACCTCTCCTGGAATAACACTCACAAGAGGGGAAAAAAGCATCTGGTGATCCTTTTCCCAGGGAGTATTAGAAGATTCTCTCCCATGTGTCCGTTGTGTGAGCTGTTAAAAAAGTGCTAGTTTGTTTTTTTTTCCAGAAAAATAAAACTATCTGAGCTCTTACGCAGTGGAATGGAAGATTCTGTCATGGCCATGCTCCCATTTCTGTGTTCAGTTCTCCTACCGTGGCTCTGTATGTGCAAGGGAAGCTCTGTTAAGGAAATCTCTCTACCGCTCTTGTTGCAAGGAGATTTGATTTTTAAAATAATTTTAATTAAAAATGGAGTAAACTAGATAAAAGAAATCTAGCGCCTCCCCTGCCTGCTGTGCCTCCCATGCCTAAGATCATTCTCGTTTGAGTGGCTGGTTGGGTATTTTTGCTCCCCATGGTGCAAAATGCGTTTTCTCTTCTGCTCTGTCTGACAATGTATTTGCATCTCGTGCTAAACAAGTGAAACAAAGCCCTCTTTGAAGTGCATAAAGCCATTTATTTCAAAGGGGAAGCATGGAGTGTGGCATGTTGGCAGTGCACTTGGCTTGAATTTATCTTGAAATGCTGAGGTGTCTTTTGTGTGCTTTTATAATTACATCATAGGAACCTTTAAAGTCTATTTCACTATCTTCTAAATGTTCTGGGTAGAAATTCAGAGCTGGAGAGGTGTATCTGAGTGAACGGAGGAAAATCAGGGACACTTCACAGGCCAATTTTCTTGACCCATTAGACCAGCGGTAGCACCCAACCCTTTGGGAGATAGAGCTGTCTACTAGTCTGCTTCTCCTACAAGCACCATGTGCTTTTCCCGCAGGCTATTTCTTATACATACATAAGGGAAACTCCCTTAAAACAGTCACTTCCTTAACCTTCTTTAAGGCCCTCTGAAGACTCATCTTTGATGCCTTCAGATCCCTGCCAGCTGGCAATGCCTAGCTGTTGCTGAGCAGAGAGTTCTGCTTAATGTGCATAATGCTGCTTGCTTTTCCACTTCCTCCTCCTCCCTCCCCTCAAGTTTGTCTCCTCCACCTGCTGCATCTTGTTCTAATCTGGTTTGTGAGCACTTTGGGGCAGGGACTGTCTGATTTATAGCGTGTCTGCATGGCCCCTAGCACAAGGTAAAACCTATTAATTCAAATCACCCTATACTTAAAGAAAGCTTTATGGGATCAATACAGCTGTGCTATTAATAAATAACGCAGCTACAGCGTAGTAACTTCATCCTGTACATCACCTTAGAATAGCCCCATAACCTGTTACAGAAAGAAAGTCATTTCCTCAAAGCTATGGCTGTAACCAGACCTGGGGTTTGGTTCTCCATCGAAGTACTTGTTGTGCCTCGGAATCCTAGTCACAAAGACAGACCAGGGTGGGCACAGTGCTGGCAAAATTGACTTGATCTTTAAGAATTCCAGAAATGCTAGAAGCGCTAGGGATACTCTCTCCTCAAATCGCAGTAAGACTGCATCACAATTTATTTAAAAGCTTTCTTATTTTCTGCTTTGAAGTTGTGACTCATGTTTAACATTTCTGTGGTGTCTTTCAGATTAAAAATTATTAGCGATGTTTGCTCAAACGTTTCACTTGTGTTTTTTTGACAATTCTTTTTTGGATTTGAAATTGGAATTTCAATTTTAATTTTGAATTTGAAACTTTTTTGAAAAGTCACATAGGTGTTGACTGAAGAAAAATGGTTAGAAGTAAACAATGTAGTAACTGTTTGCTTCCTAACAGTCTTACTCTGGTGCTGTAGAGCGTGAGGTTGCATGTGGCTGGCAATGTGACGTTCTTCCTCGGTGTATATTAATGTGAATCCTGCCCTAGCCATGCTGGTGCCCTGGGAATACTGCAGGCTACAGCGGGACTCTTGCAAGCGGTCATACTGGTAGTTGGGGCGGAGGGGCAGCCCATGAGCATGAGCTGGGAGGTTTTCACTGTCACTTGACCACAAGAAGCAGCAGCTATGAGTTGGGGAAGGTTCTTATCATTTGGCCACTAAAAGCATTACTGTAGCAGAGCTGTGGTTTTGGGCTACTTGTCATATTGACTGGTACTATGCAGCTGTGAAACGATACCAGCTCGTCTCAGGTTATTTTTTGCAGACTGCCAAAGGCTGTCTTGGTGTGACATTATATCTATGTTCTAAAACATACGTACCCCGAGTCAGTATCACAAAATGACATCCTCTGAGCGGTGACCTCAAAGACAGCCCAGACAAATACGTGAAAACACAATGCTGTAGAGGTTTTTCAGTGATGCTAGACCCCAGACCTTGGGCGATGTGCCCCCAGACTGTCACGCTTAAACCCAGGAAACGGCTGCGCATGCGATTATACAAACGCGTGGCTGTGAAGCCAGTAGGTGCTAGTGAGCTATCTGTGCAAGAAGCTTGTTTGAAACGCTCTGAAGAGAAGGCATTGGTCCTTTGCTTTGACTTCCCGGAGGTTAACTCCCATAAAGCTTTAGCAACATATGTCTGAGCTTTTAAGCTCTGCCGGAGGCCCTGTGGGACTTTGTGATTCCTGGACTGATACCTGTTCCCCTGCAATGCACTGCACCCCAAAGGTGGGGTCTGGGAAGTCAGTGGATCTTTGGGCACAACTCTTCCTGCCAGGTGATTTTCATGTCGAAAGGTCTCCTCCCATTCCATCTTACTTAACTCTAAACGCATCGCAATGAGGAAGTAGAAGCACATGCTTGGTTTGATGTTCCTACAACTACAATCTGATTAATTGCCTCAGAGAAACCAGCTAGGACCTATTTTCCTGCTGTGACCTCTTTCTTCCAGGGCTTCGCAAGCTCCTGGCACAGCTTTGACATCCATCCTGAAGAGTTGGGGGGTGCTTCTGAGAGTGACAAAAAGGTCTGTAGAGCTCTCGAGCATGCCATTGCTCCTTGAGGCTAGGTAGCCAAATTAAAAGAAAAAAAAAAAAAGCTGGGGGGAGCCCTTTTGTGTCCTGACTTCAAAGATTATGAGAATGGTTTTGCTTCTTCATTGTTTTCAGTAGAACTGGGAATATCTTGGCAACTGACGATTGATTTTGAAGGTGTAGTATAAACAATTGACCATTTAAAGATCAAGGGGACATTTATCCTCTGAGCATCGGTGCTACCCCTTCCACAAGCATTACCCGAGACGAGTCATTCACGTCTGTTAAACGTTATGTCTGCATGCTTCATTGGATGTGTTACATATCAGCTGCAGCTGATGATTGCATGTAGCTATGCATACCAGCTGCACATGTAAGTCATCTCTAATAGTATATTTATGATTCAAAGTGGGTCTTTCTGTCCTTTTTTTTTTTTTCCCAGGCTATTTTTAAATTGCTCATATGGCAGGGCATTCATTATTTCCACTAGATGACTACGTTTTTTTGTTCCCTAGTAGATGTTTGGAAAAGGACTGTAGTGGTTTACTGTCTGCTGAAAGTGGCTAATTAAGAATTGTATTTCTCAAATTAGTATTTGGAACAGTTTCCCTGAAGACTGTCATGGGAAGAAAATTATTTTAGTACTTTTTCCAGAAGGTGATAAAGCTGTAACAGAATGTAAACTTTTCCTATAGTTTCCTACAAGTGAAAGCTGTTGACAGATAAGCCTTAATTCGTGATCTAATTGGTCTGTGCTTCAGGAGCACCTCTTTGAAAATAACTAAATATATGAAGATTAGTGTGATGCAAATGAAGCTTTCTGCACTAGACTATACTTTCCTTTTGGTTTGTATATCCCAAACGCAACTGGCTTGTGAATTTTTTTTTTTTAAGGTGAGCACACTCTATCCCAGGTGAAGAATTTACATTCCATTTCAGTGTTATGAAAATGTGTTGTGAACAAACGTGTACAGAAGAAAAGCATGGTGTGCTGGTGGCTGAATAATGATTAATCTATTGGCAAAATCACTGTTACTGGGTAAAATCACTCAGTAAAGTACTCCTGTGTTTAACAACAGTCTTAACAATGCAACGAACAGATCGTAGTTTGACTTGCATTATCAATCTGCTGCTGCCTGCTTTTCTTTTCACACTTCGTGATAACAATTACTACATATGGGGCTAGAATATCATTCACCAGATGTAACTGTTATTAGACCATTGTGCACCTTAAGCTGCTATTCCCAAACTGTTTCTGTGGTATGGATTTTGTTGGGCAGCTTCTGCAGCAATAGAGCTCTTTGGTGTTCAGCTCTGGGGTTTTATGACTGAGGCTTTAAGTCAAAACCTGCTGAAGTCACTTTTGGCTCTTTGTTAATAGACCATTGTGAAGCACAGAAACCTAGGTGTAGTTACTCCAGAAAATACTGGGCATGTGTGGATATGAGCTGGAAGAGTCATCCCGTCTTACGTGGGTATCCTATGTCGTAGGTACTGCCTTGAAGAAAGACATGAAAGCTTTCATTTTAAGCTTAAGGCTTAAAGGTCCGAGGCACGGAAATGTCTGCTTTCCGTCCATGTGCTCATGGGACAGTACATGCAACTGGCATATTCTGATGTCCCTTTGTGATCCAGGTGTGCAGGAGTCAATTAGTTGAAATAAGATCACTAAAGACAAATTTTCAGAGTATCTAAATCATTAAGAAGCCTAGTTCAAAGATTTTCTTTTTTAAGGACATTCAGCTGTTATACCAATCAGTACTGCAACGGCAAAGTGATTTAGGAACTTGTGCTTTAAGCTTCAGAGGCTTTAGATACACAGTTCTTCTGGAATTCCACCTCAAAATTTGGCTGCAAAATATAACGGAACAACTACACCTCAGAAATCCGTGTCATATTGAAAGTCACTGTGACTTGCCCTCTGAATTGCCTTTTAAAATACGAATTGAGACCTGGAATTACACAGAAACTCTTGAAGTTTTTACGCTAAGTTTCCATTTCATTCCACACTTTGTTATCACGCAAAATCCTTTCTCTCCTATCTTTACTTTTTGGACATTCTGAGTGACAGCCCTCTCAACAGCAAATAATTTCCTCTGTTACATGGGGGGATAGAGACTTATACGGGGAACTTTCCCAGATAGGCAGGACTCCCCTACGCCATGTCCTTCTTTTTTTGAAGAATAAACCACATTTCTTCAAACAAAATGGTAACACTTATGCTTCCAATTCTGCTTACCCCCTGGCCTGGGCTTTGTAAATGTAAGTGCAGATTATGAATGCATGTGCAGTGTCTGATATTTCTAGGAAGAATACTTTATAACTGAAATCTCTCTTCTCCTGGGGATGAAAGCAAAACAAATTTAAGGATTAAATCACACAGAGGTATAATCCCCAAGGGAAACTTACTTTAGTTATTATGATTATATTACGATGTACGCCTCAGTACAGCAGAAGCTGTGTGAATACCATTTCAGTGGGGAATAATTTTTAGTCTTACAGCCTATAGTGCATTATAATGCATTTCTGGGAGCCTGATGAATAATAACTGCAATCCTCAGACTTCTTTGCTTTCTTCAGTTATTTTGGTACTCCTAACCTTTTCCTGTAAAAGAGAAAGGAAGACAACATGAGAATCTTAAAATAAAAAATTTATAAAACAACAATAAATTAAAACAATAATTTATTTAGAGAAGTTCTAATCATGCATTAATTGCATGTCTCTGTATATACTTCATAGTACACAATGTTTATACAGTTTATGGAGAAGTAGCAGGGTGAACCGTTTCAGAGGGTCTAGTCCTGCTTTTATACTTACGTAAGACCCACCTGATCAAACCAGGTAGACTTCTGTGCTTGCTCTGTGGAAGTCAACTGTGTGAGGCAGAAGATGGGGGAAACAATGGCCTTCTGCACGTAGTAGTTGCATCCTCTTGCATGATATTGCTCACATGGTGCCTTGAGGCAGCAGATTGACCCCCAGAGCCCACTGTGGACCTGATATTGGGGTACAGCAATGTTCTGATACCTGTATTAAGACGTAGTATTTTTCATCCCACTGTACCCTATGAAGGAAATTGTCTACAACTCAGTTGTTAGAAAACAGAAGTTCTGGGAGTTGGAATGACATTTATTTGCAGGATGCAACTGAAGCCTGTCCTGATGTTTGAATGAATATGCAATAAATGAGACTAGCTAAAAGTAAAACAAAAGGATGTTGCCACAATATAGCAAATGCTAAAAGTCGCGGGTACAAAAACTGCCAAGCCAGCCAGCCGGTACGCTGCTGTCTGGTGGTGTTTCACAGCACTATACCAAGGAACAGGCAGACTTAGTTCCATATCGATAACGAATGAACTACGCTAGAAAACTGCTATTTGGTTGAGTATTAGTGTTTCCTGTCTACATAGCCAGATCCTTATCCTGCCCCACATACCATCATATTTCACCGTTTGTGTGTACCAAACAACACAGTGTTTATAGATGTTAAACAACACAGTGTTTAACTAAAGAACAGACTAAGTGACTTGACCAAGGTTACACAAAGAGTCTCTCAGAGCAGGACCATGAGCCCAGGACTCCAAAACCCTAGGCTGGTGTCCTTACCATTAGATCATCCTTCCTGTGAAGACTGAAAATCCATATAGGTTGCATCGTTGCACTGTATACAGCTTCAGAACAGCTGCCTCTAGAATACTGTGCTCCTTACAGAGCACTTCATTACCAGGAAGATATTGATTGACACATTGGAGGGAGTTCAGAGAAGAGTAACAAAAATAATTAGGGAGTGGAGAGATTGACTGGAGAGATTGATTTATGAGGGAAGATTAAGTGAGATAAATATGTATAGCTTGGCTTACCTGCAGCTGAGGATGGTGCATGATAAGTCTGCAAATATTTAAAGGGTGTAAACAATCAGGAGGAAGAATTACCAATACTGGTCCAGTCTATTTGTAATTTGGTGGTGCCACACGCTATTGTTGTACAGAGCTTCCTCACAGCGTGGCTGGGCCACAGAGCCTGCCTCTGAACATTCTTCAGGGAAAAAATGGCTATTGGAGCTATGGGATTGCTGTGACAGTACAGCAGGGATGCTCCCCTGGGGACGTGGCTGGGACTTGGGAGCGTGCGGTTGTTTCACTTAACAGGATCATGGACTCTACCCCGCGTGAGTTTGGAGGGTGATTTCTGACCTGGAACAGCAGGATCTAAAGCCAGACTCATACCAAATGTGTGATATGCTGGAGAGGAAACAGAAGAATTGTAGTTAATATCACTTCCATCAGTTAATGTCAGTTGCCATGGTAACTATGGGACTTGATTATTATGGAATAGCAGAGCAAGAAGCCAGGTAAAGCTTGTAGAAATTCGTAGTAGATCTGGATTGGATAATCCCAGTTTTGATCAACCATAGAATGAGTTGGAAACAAGCTAGCTCAAATAAACCCCAAAACAACATCTGAAATTCCATTTTTCAAGGAGACAGTGGGTTTCATAATAATAAATCCTCTCTGACCCTGTAGCTTTAATAGTTTCAGGTGACTTCACTGACTGCTGTCAAATAACTACGGTCCAGATCTTGCTGGATGTCACTGCTTATCCAAGACAATTTCCACTGTGTCATTCTACAAATACAACAGGAAGGTCTCTTAAGTCATTCTTGTAGTGAGACAGTGCCGAGTGTTCCCGTGTCCTGGGGCAGCCCCTCTGCTTTCTGTGACTACACTTCATCACAAGCAGAAGTCTGGGTTCTCTTGGCTTAGCAAAAATATACCCTGAAGCAGCACAGCTGTTCCTTATTTTTTTATCTGTCTTGTGTCCACTCCCTTTTGTAAAAGAGGAAAATGAAAAAAAAAATCGAAAAAAAGTTCTCTCTGTTTTCCAAGTAGGTGGCCTGCTGCGATTAGGGAGGCACACCTGAGTCTCAGGTACGCTGTTATCAGAGAGCTGTTGTCAAGTTAATTACATGATAAAAAGGCAGAAGGGTCGGATATGTAGGAGCAAATCAGGAAGGAAAGGCAAGCATCAACAAAATGAGGCTGGGCAAGGGCTGTATTGTTGCTCTTCAGAGACTGTGAACAGCAAAAGCCTGCTAAGAACTGTGAAGCCGTTGGCTATATCGGCCGCTGTGCACCCCGGAGAGACGCGTCCCACCAGCGAATGCAGAAAGTTCTGCTGCTGTTCCCCTTTTGGCTCAGCCAGCAGAGTAGACCCTGTGCAGTCCTTGTGGCTGTGTTGGCTTTGATCCAAAGTTCAGTAAATTCTGCCTTCTGCGTATGGAACAGGCTTTGAAGGGTGAGATGGCAGTAGTTCTGTCCGCATGCTGCTGGAGCAGGATACGGGAAAGAGAAGAGCATCCAAGGCTGGTGGGTGTAAGGTCCAGAGCTGCCCGACAGAAAGGTGCAGCCCAAAGCTCAGGTGAGGTGACTAGGATGGGAAGAAAGAAAGTCTTTGCTGTAAAAGTGTTCAAGCGTGAGTGAGCAGCAGAAGGCCCTGGAGACAGGGACGTTCTCCAGGGATAGATCTCTTAGAAACACATCTGAACTGGGTGGTCATGGAAACCTTTCTGTGTTACAGTTCTTTCACATTCTTTACTTGTTCCTTTGCACAATGAAAACGGACCCTCAGCCAGACCCTGTGCCTTTCTGAGGCCTCTCAGCCCACGCTTCTCCAAAGAATTGTTGTCCCCTGCCTTCCCAGCGCAGGCTGCTGTCAAATCCTCTGGGCACGAGCAGTCCCTGCCCCTAAGAGCAATTGGCAGAGTAATGAAACCGTGGCTATCCCTTAGCCTGGGGGAAGAGCTGGAGCAGCGGCGAGAGCCTGCAGCTCTGACCACAGTGGGGAAAAGGCACAGACCTGCCAGGAGAAAGGGGAGTGCTGTATTATTTATTTTTTTTTAAAGGAAGCTGGTGTTTTAACTGAAGAGCAATGGAACCGTTAGGGTGCTTCAAAATACGTGCGCTTAGCAAGGTGTTGTTTTTAATGAGAAACGGGCTATTCTCGGTGTAGTAGGGGACACAGATTTTCCAGTGGTAAAACCTTGAGGAAATTAATAGCAAATGATCACGCTTCTGTAGGGACCTGTAGTTATCTTTTTCACTATTGTGACAGAATATATCGTCCTTGCAGAATATATCCCTCCTTCAGCAGGAGGGAGCCTCCTGCACTGTGGTAAGGTCTGTAGCTCTGTGGAATTACCTTTACGAACCCTGCTGAAACGTCTGTGGAGGACTACTGCGTGTCCGTAAGTGGGCTCTCCTGCAAGGGACTTGCTTCCCAAGCTTTCACAGAGCTTTTTGGGATTTAGGCTTTGGTTTTGTTTTTCCTTTTGCCTTTCCCTAGGGTTGTGCACGTATGCTAAAATCTGATCAGACGGAGAAGAACCTCTTTTCCTATCCTAAAGTTTTCACTTAGGTATCATCTCTCTAGGCATAGATCTAGTTCTTGTGTCGTGGACCCCGCTGGTCAGCATACCTGGAGAAACCAAGAGGTTTGAAATTGTTAGGCCCTGTCACTGTCTGTGAAAGTATAAAATTTCACTGAAATCTCTGAAGATCTTCTACTGTATGTTTTGACGGGAACTTCGGCTTTCTGCTGTGAAGGAGGGCACAGAATGTGCTTAGTTCATGCCAGAGAAAATTTTGGGGGCGTTCTCCTGATTTTTTTATGTTGTACATGTTAATGTAAATGAAAAGTAGGGGAAAATTGCATTCAAATGAAGTCAGCAGGGGGATTGCTTGGTGTTGGTGGACACCAACAATATGTAGATCTTGCTACACGTACTACATAAATACTTATCTACAATAAGTAGATTTGGGGGGGGGTGTCTGAGGTTTTGGGAGATTTTTTTTTTAAACAGTGTATCAGTTTACAAAGACTAAGTATGCTGATCTGTGACCGGGAGTTAAGCATTCCTACAACAGAATTGCACTGATGTGTGCAGCCGTGAAAGGCAGACACTAGCACATAGCTGCATGTACAGAACTTCTTGTGTGAGCCTTCTTGACACTCGCCTGCCCTGCCTCTTCCTTCTGTGCATGTGAAAGAAAAGCCCACAGCTTGCACTCCCTTTCCAACTACTGACTTGTGCATTCCCATTTTCTTTTCTTTTCCTTGCAAGCTCTGTTTGTAGTTATACAGTCAGGTCTCCACAGAGTAATTTACTGGCAGAATCTCTCCCAGAATCCAGCTTGAAACCAAGCTGTAAAAACAGCTGAGAGTGTAAATAATTCATGCAGACAATATGACTTTTTTATGTAAATTCGGTGCATTAACCCTCTATTATAATGATGGACGACAGATATGGGCGACGTTGCCTTGGTAAGAGCTAATGGATGGCCGCCATAAATTCACTGCACATTTTATTGTGTTGCTGGAAATTGTGCCTTCAGGCAATGCTGTTTACTTTTATGTAAAACTCAGGGTTCCCTAAATATTACAAATATTTTACATCCGACTCCTCAGCATTTGGGCACAGCACACAAATCAAGCTTTCTTCATCTGAGTTGTAATTAAAGGTTTGGGTTTTTTTCAGGGACAATTATCTAAAACTATAAAGAGAAATATTTTTCCCCTTTAGATGTTCAGTCGTTGATGTATTAGCAAAACCTTTGAAGAAAAATATTAAATAACTGCAACATATAACTTTGCATTAGGCTATGCGTTGTATGCATACATAACAAATTTAGAAATAGTTTCTTGTTACTGGTTTTTATTTTTTACCATTTCTTGTGCTTAGTTACACATAAAATATTCTTTTTTCCCGGCACATGTGCTTCTCTCTATAATTCATATCTATTTTATCAGGGTAATTCTCTGAACCATGTCCTTGAGGGATTCTGTCTGTCAGTAAACATGGAAACTTCAGTTCATTTCAGGGAATTTTAAATAAAGAATTTCTGGTTACTTTTTGGTTTCATATGTTACTGTTTTGCACAGACCTTAAGTAAATTGGGATGACACGGGTGATTTTTCTCACACAAAATGGTTTCAACAAAACAGATATACTGAAGTATAATGTGTTCTCTATAGGTTTTTTAGTATATAATTATTACCATAAGTATACAATTAATTCACCTTAATCAAATCATCAAATTAATCTCATAGTACACTGCAGCTTTGGAAAAAGAAAACCAGAAAAAGCAGTCACATATAGAAAAAGACACTACTGCTTCCGACGGTGTGAATTGAATCCCGTTTTTAACAAAGGTAGTTAACACTGGGAACAACGGCGTGTTCGTCCCTTTGCGTGTTTGCCGAACACCAGTTGGCCAGAGGACCCTAATGACCAGAACAGTCTCTTGGGAAGCGCCTCTGCGGGAGTTTAGTGAAAGCTCTATTGGAATTTCCCAGGGAAATCTTGTAGATTAGATGTGATAAAGGCATGTTCCCTGTCTCCTTTCAGTGGACTGTGCCATTTCTTGGCCGTTTTGTTTCAATATCTGAATGAAAAATTGCTGCACAAAGTCAAATATGAATGATTTCAACTGAGCTAGCTCAAGTAGAAATGAATTACACTTTCCAGAAGACCCCAATTTCCTGACGACTACATAGAAAGCACACTGTAAAGAGGTAAACAACACTGAATAGAAGAGGAATGCAACAACTATGAGGGGAAGAAAAAAAAAAAAAGGCTAATGAAATCAGTCTTGTGAATCACATGTAGTATTAAGCAAAGGCTAACAGTTTAATTGCACTTAAACTGTTATTTATTAAATAACTGTTTAATAATTGGATTTATTTTGTGTCCTGGCTGTGCATGCTCCCTTCAACTCTATTAGGAATGTCACAAGATAAAAGTGCGTAAACTGTAACCAAGGACGTTGACTTATTTTTTCGGTCTTTAATATTGACTGAGATTCCTAAATTTGGACTTTCAGATTTTGCACCTTATTCTTCTGACATGCTTTACTGCCCTGAAGCCACTTCGCAAAATTCATAGCGGCTTTCACATGCTCTGGTGCTTCTTGGGACCAATTCAATCTTGAACAATAGATGTGTGTGCAGTAGAGCCAGGAAATGTTACACAGGAGATCATGGGCTTATTCCCCAATAACATTTTGATTTGTAAAGTATTCTACTACACAAAACACACACAGGAGACAACATTAAAAAACATTAGAGACCATAGCCAGCAAGACAGAAAGGTGGCTTAAAATACAGATTGACAGCATGGCCTGGGATATAAGCAGGACACACTAAATAATCAGTGAAAATGTTATTGAAAGTGTTTTCAATATTTTACATTATTCAGCGGTTTAACAAATCTCTCCTGGGACAGCATTTTGCCTTTAAAAAAAAAAAATCACTAGTATCCAGACAAATGGATAAAATAAATGTGTTTTCTGTAATTCACACATCCAGACAAGGCCAGTTTTCCAGTCTTGTTCCTTGTCCAGTATGTTTCCATGAGGAGCAGACACAGACATGGAGCACTGGGAGGAGGTATAGGGCAGGTTTGCTTTTTCTCCCCCACCAATTTGATCTGTTTGAAGGAGGTATTATCTATAATCCAGGACGTAGAAATGTTCAACAGGATCCTGTTCCTCTGTTCCTTATGTAGAGCAGAGTATTCCTGGATCCATGGGTCGGTACCATGCTCTGGTTAATGATATGCAGAGCATAAGGCATCATCCTGTCCAGGTATGCAGTTTAAAGGTCAAATGTTCTGAACTCTTGAATATTAATATATGGCTGTCACCTTGTCTTGGACAATTTGCTTTTATGTAGTTTGTTACAAGCATTACAAGCCTTTGGCCGCACTGGGGAAAACAGCTCTTTCTTCCCAGTGCTGCTGTACCAACTGTGTGACAGTGCGTATCTCGGAGGTGATAACAGGAAAGGAAGATAGATTCTGAGGTGGAAGGAGGGCTTGAAAGCAGATGGACTGCCTTGTAGGATTGTGAAGGGAACACTTCTCTTCCTGGTGATGAACACATCCCTGGGTCAGTCCAAATACAATCTGCGATTATAGATTACTACAGATCAGAGAAGTCCAGATAGGACTCATCTATGAAAACTAGAGCCTTTCTTAATAATTTGCTCCAAAATAGCAATGTTCTTGTATTCTTCATTGGATGTTCATAGCATCGTAGAATGGTTTGGGTTGGAAGGGACCTTTGACAATCACCTAGTCAAACTCCGCTGCCATGGGCAGGAGCATCTTTCAGTAGATGAGGTTGCTCAAAACCCCATCCAACCTGACCTTGAACACTTCCAATGATGGGACATCCACAACTTCTCTGGGCAACCCATTCCAGTGTCTCTCCACCCTCATTGTAAAACATGTCCTCCTTGTGTCCTGTCTAAACCTACCCTATCTCAGTTTAAAACCATTACCCCTTGTTCTGTCACTACAGGCCCTGGTAAAAAGTCTCTCCATCTTTCTTATAAGCCCCTTTGATATATTGAAAGGCTGCAATAAGGTCTTCCCGGAGCCTTCTCTTCTCCAGGCTGAACAACCTGGAGACTCTCTCAGACTTCCTTCATAGCAGAGGTGTTCCAGCCCTCTGACCATTTTCGCATCCCCCCTCTGGACCCACTCTAACAGATCTGTGTCTTGTCCTGTACCGGGGACCATGCAGCTGGACGCGGTGCTCCAGGTGGGGTCTCACCAGAGCAGAGCAGAGGGGAAAAATCACGTCCCTCAACCTGCGGGTCATGCTTCTTTTGATGCAGCCCAGGATATGAATGGTTTTCTAGGCTGTGAGCACACATTGCCGGCTCATATCCAATTTTTCATCTACCAGTATCCTCAAGTCCTCCTCCACAGGGCTGCTCTCAATCCATTCATGCCCCTGCCTGTATTGATACTGGGTATTGCCCCAACGCAGGTGCAGGACCTTGCTCTTGGCCTCTAAGAGGCAGTTTCATATCAGCTGGTATGTTATCAGCTAGAGAATCAAGAGTTCAAAGGAGTTCAGGATAAAGCTCACAGAGAACATTTAACCCTGAAAGCAAGGAGAAGAGTTTTAGAGCTACAACTGCCATTACAGCAACAGTGAAACACAAATACGTGCAGTGGGAAGGTGAGACAAAAAAGTGCAGCAAGTGCACCTGAGAGCTGAAAACAGGGCCATGATGCTTACCGAGCTGGAGCGACAGTGGGACAGGGGAGAAGTCCCTGAGTGATGCTTTTGTAGTGTTGGTTATACCCATCCTGCAAAAACCAGCTGACAACTGATAACTTGGGGCTTCAAGGTCAGGCCTCCACCTTCACTGTGAAATCAAAGAAACTTTACAAATTGGGGTTCCATCTTGCAGACAGCAAGAGCTGTTCATAGTTTTGTAGATGGGGAGGGACTTGTGTGCCTCTGGACTATTTGGAGCAAAGCAAGATTTCTGCCGTCCCATTTCCAGAGCAAGCCAGTGGGTACCGTCCCCTGAGGCCTTGCAGGTGTTGCTTGCTGCCGGACAGGACAGTTGATAACTGGTCAGGGAGTGCAGCCGACATCTTTAGGCCACCCGTGCTCCCCCCTTCCTTGCTTGTCTTGCACAGATTTTGGGATTTTGCTGCTGGTTTGAGGTTCCTTAGTGATCTGACCTCAATAAGGAGGAATCTTCAGGTTTTTGCCTTGTGAGAAAAAGATGGAGAATTCATCCCACCCTTTGTCCAATATATAGTCATCTGTCAAACCTAAAAGGTCTGTCCAACTGCAAACTCTACCTAAGATCCGTCTCTGCCGCCTTTACATGAATGTGACAGAAGTGAGGATCTCTTGGAAGGGTGCTGGGAGAACAGGGTATCCCAGTGTAAACTGTGGGAGAGGTTTTACTTTGGTTAATTTAGGGGTCATGAAAAGAATGACACCCAGGCTGGCCCACCCATTTCTCATCTCTAATCGCAGCATTGTCAATACAGAGTAAAGGTTTTTGCTAGCCCTCTTCTGCTCTGTTTAATACATTTAAGTACTGCACTCTGCATATGAAGAATAGTGATGTTATCAGAAAGCATTCAAAAACATATGTTTTAATGAAATGTGTTGACAACTGCTGAAGTAAAGTTTTTTGTTAAGTCTCAAGAGTTTAGCCATGACAAGCAGTATTAATGAATTGAATTAATTAAAAAGCATTTCAAGATGAAACAGGGCCTGTTCTATGTAAAATGCTCTATACATTAGACAAGCATTATGGAAATCACTGCTTTGTACTACACTGTAATGCAGCCATTTATAAAAGCTTCTCAAGATCCATGGATAGCAGTAATTTGGGTTTAGCGTGTCTTTGAAATTCATTGAATACAGCATGTGCTATTTAAAAGCATGAAATCTGGATAGTTCCACTGCCATCAAAGTTCGCATGACTTGAAGAGGGAAACAGGAGCTTGACGTTACTAGAATGAGCGAGTGGGCATGGAAGCAGGGTGAGCTGAAAGAGCACCTGGCAAGCACCGGCAGAGGCTGATGTTGGTGTCTTTAGGGAGCAGGCTGTCAGACTCAGGGTCCCAAACTAGCCTGAAACGTGAGTCATTTTACTGAAAGAGTAATTTCTCTTGTCTCCGCTGTTCCTCTGCTTGTCTGCCATGAACTCCCCTCCTTTACGGACAAGGCTTGATCTTCAGCACATCTTCTTCTTTTTAGGTTGTTTTTCTGCCCTCTCTCAGAGTAATATCATCAACTGTGACCAGTGGCATTACAAAAAAAATCTGTGTTCCACATCACATATCCCTACAATGGGCAGAGTAGTCATATGAGTGTGTGTTTGTGTGGGACCTTTCTCTCCGTGTGTGATGCTGTTAGCGTGAGCCTAAGAAAGCAAGCATGAGAAAGGATAGTGCAGTCCTATAGCAGACCCAAAGAGGCAGCCTGGAGCAAAGGGCAATTCTGCCTCACCTGGCCAAAATCAATCTTGAAAAGAGAGTCCTTTGCAGGAAGCTTTTCTCAGAGGGAAATGTCTATCTGTTTGCACACAGGGAGAAAACTTACTTGGGCCGAGTTAGGATTGTGACCTGCACTTGGATGAGTAGGGTAACAGCATCAACACGTAACACATTAAAAGAATGTATCTTTAAAATATTATTAAATATCTAACACCTTTGTAATAAAATATTAATATCTTCATAATAAAATGTTCTTCATAATGAAAACATGAAGGGTGAAGGGTGAGAGAGAAACTGAGAAAAAATATGATTTCATACATGCATAGTGAAGGTTGTTTCATTTTATGTGTTTTAGGATTTGGCTTGTAGCAGATCATTTCAAATGGATGCACCTTTATTTATCTGTTTTGTAATTTGTCTAGGTCTTAATAAAGGAAATTACATCCTTCAAAGAGAACTCGCCACAAAACTTGGTAGATTTCAAATGTAATGTATTGACCATTCAATCAAAAATACGACCACTCAGTAGAAAAGAAGAAAAAATCCTAAATACAAAAGTCAGGTTCCTCAAGCAATGTAGACAGATGCTTAAAGGATGGTAAAGTTTGCTAATTACTTAGCTACTGCACATGCTGCTAAAAATTCATCTGAGACATTACTTGGAATATCGGTAAATCTGACAGGCAGCCTAGCTGGTTAGCACAAGGGATAATTCATTTGGCCCTTAGTCTATTAGGAAAAGAGCTGCCAACATTGCATCCCAAAACGCTTAGGGAGATTCATCCCATAAGCAGGTAGGATTCTGCGCTGTATTAAAAAAAAAGAGAGCTCGTTCTGCCGCTTCACTAAAACATGAGCAATATGTTTGCACTTGTCACAGTTAACATTTGCATTTAGTATCTGCATGGTGAGAACTTCTAAGCTTCCTTATACCTGCTAAACAGGCACAGGTAGCATTTGTGTCTGACCAAAAGAAGTCTCTCCCCCCTGGCTAGATGCTGTACTACATGTAGAGCAGTATCTGCCAAAATGAGGTCTAGCATTTTCTATTTCCCTTTAGACTCTTCTTGCTAACTAGACTTTAGAAAGGACCAAAAAGCTTTTTCTATGCAATCATGCTATTTTTAAGGGCTGAAGCATCCTGGTCTTGATTAACTGACTAATTACTGCTGAGTCATGCTGGCAGGTGGTACCTGTGAGAGGAAAACAGCTTATAAAGGTGATGGCACCTTTCTCCTAGTCTCTGAGGGTTGGTGGGGGAGGTGGCAGAGTGAAATGGTGGCAGGGGTTTGTGTGGCTGCAGCACTAGGTTTAGGGTGACTTTGAGACTTTAGCCCTGATTCTTCACTAAGTTTTATTTAGTAGCACAGGTAGTTTCTATGCAGAGCAAGGTACCAGTGCAGATCCGTGTGTTATGCTGGGCTAGGTTTCTGTTTTGGTATAGTAAACAAAAAATACAGCTATTAGCAGCTGCCATGGCAGGAATAACTAAGTAATGCAGTCTCTAGAAACAGCCACTAAGCATCAAAGGTGCTTAGCTTGTTTCTCATTACTGTGCCCTGTATCCCTAAGAGGGTCACTGCTCTGCAGGACCTGGGAAAACTCCTGCTCAAAAATAAGCTGTACGTAGTTGCAGAGTAATTACCAGAATAAAATCTCGGTCATTGCTCCATGCTGTGAAGGCCTGAAAAGCTGGTAAAATATGTGGTTGTGTTGTTGCGGCTTGTTGCTCCAACTGAGTGTTAAGGGGGGAAATGACTTTCAAGTAACGCAGCTAACTGCCCCCGCTCTTGAAGCGTCAGTATTTCTTGATGTCAGATATGTCACAAGAGCACTGAGATCACACCATCTGTCAGGCAGGGTGACCAGAGGGAGACAGCAGCTATGCAGCACAGCTAGGGTAACGAAAGTAAAGGTCTAGGATGCTGGGCAAAAGCTTGTTGCTGCTGACTGATGGTTAACGTTGAAGTGTCCTTTGGTAGTGGGGGTTCTGAAGACCTGTATTTGGAAAAGCTGTACGGTGAAAACTCTGTCCATGGGGGACCTATGGCTCAACTGAACCTGGGCTCCCAGAAGATACAGGTGTTTTAACCAGCTACTTACGTAGCCAAATGGTCATCTCTAGCGTTGCTTAACCAGCTGATCATAGAAATTATTTGAGGGTACAAAGCTCAAGACAAATGCTGACTGATTCTATTAGCAGTAATATCTGCCAATTTTTAAATGATCAGTCTGTCTGCATACAGGTATATGTTTCTTCATTGTTGCTCTTCCACTTAGCAAACAATCTGTTTTGACTGTGGTTCAGCTCAGTTCTGTGCTGTTGGACTGTAATGCTTAAGTCAAAATATCCAGTTGTTTCCTCATCAAACTGTTACAGCATTTTGAAGTCCAAATTGTACACAACTGGGAAAGTAAATAAAATAGGGGAGGTCGATACTTGTGGGAGAAACAACAGTAAGAAGGGCAGAAAGACATGGTGGTAACAGAATAAGAAATATCACTTAGACCATTTCATTATGGAGAACAATAAACATCTTTCACCCAGCCAACATCAGCTGTAATCAGAAAGAAGGGAGGAAAATTGGTGTTTGACTCTCTTCTTATTGCCAGAACCTCAAGATGGAATTGCAGCAGCCCTGAGACAGTTGGTCAGACACAATGCCCTGTATTGTCATTTACTTTTAAGAGTAGCAGAAGGAGCCTTGTCAGGGGAGAATTATTTTCTCTGACTCTTGGAAAGGATGGCTAGCTTTGAAAGAGTCTCTAAAGCACAAATTGGGGAACAGTTTCATAATGCACTCATTTTTTTTTTTCACTCAGTCACAACTGAGAATAGCATCTGTAGTAGTTAAATGAACATGAGCATTAATCACTTCAAATGATGTAACATATCCAGACTATGTAACAACTACTATTTGAATTATATTTTGCAAGGAGTGATACAGTTGTAGTTCATCCTGAAATCCTAGCTGGAATCTGTATCTAATCCCAAGTGAAGTCCTTTTGTGTTCTCAGTTCAGCATACAGTAGAACGGTGATCAGAATTGTGATAGCATCACTGAACTGCTTATAAGACACTGGAATTTAATGGGCATTTAAAAAAAAATGCCTTGTAGTCTTCTCTAAGGCGAAATTGTTGTATATAGTAAGGCAGAAGGTAACACTTCAAAACCTAGGGCACCAGCCAACCTTGCTTGTTTGACAGAGGGCAAGAGGGCTCTCCAGACAGACAAAAATCTCTCTCATACCCATGAGAAGAGGGAAGTCTGAGCCCTTGCTGCAGTAATGGCAGTGAGGGTCGTCTTGAGCGCTTCTGTGATCTTTAACCTATGATGCCTCTATACGTTTCTTCAAAAGAGCAAATAAGCAGCCTTGCCACACAGACTTGAAGGTAAAGCACAGTAGAGTTACCAGTTCTAAATAGTTCAAAACTTCACAATAATACAGCAGAAGTCTAGTCAATAGCCCCCAAAACAGGCATGAAGATAGTCATCAAATATGATGAGACTCCTATTAATTAGGGTCGTTAAGTGGTAGTTACACTTTTGTTAGTATTACCATTTGGAGATTTAACTAACAAACCTAATGGGGCTACTCCTGCAAGATGTTAATTAGATATGGCAATTCCACTTACCCATGCAGCCTCGGCACACAACTATCACACATCAATATTTAATTTAATTACTGATGTTGTGGTGCAAGTCACATCTGATTTAAGAGATAAATATGCTTAATTAATAATGAGATAAAACACATACAGTATGTCACCTTTTGTTATTTGAGCTTTATTAGGTATAGTAAGAAAAGACAAATGTGAACATTGGAGAGGCTGTGACGTGGTGCTCTGCATGATCCTTGTCCTTCAAGTTACCTGACTCACACTGTATTATAAATAAGATAAACAGAGATACAAGTGTGCAGGGCACTATTCTACAGAACGATACACTTGTATCTTGAGTAATTCATCGTTTACTTAATTTTTTTGCATAATTAAAAAGTGAACATTCATCTTGGATTATATGTAGCATCTATAGAAAATCATTTTATCAGGTTTGAGCGCTGTATTCTAATTTGTGTTGATGTGGCCTGGTACAGAGGCCAGGTGTGCAAGAAATCGTTCTGCAGCAGCATCCTTTGGAAGTCAGCCTTATTTCCACTGGCACTGGACATTCTCTGTTCAGAGCTTCCTACAAGAGGCTGTTGAGAACAGTGTATATGATTGTTATGCCATGAGGTACAGCTCTGGAAAGGTTCATGTAGAAAGATTGCTCTGTAAAGTATGGGGGGAGAAGAGGACAGATTTCTAGGCCTTGAGGCTAGTTATGATGATTAACCGCATTAAAGCAGCTTCCATCCAGGACTGGGTCCCTATTTCATAAGGGGCTTTATGACCTGGACTGCCAGTCTTAGCCCCAAAGTCTTACAGTTAAATACAAAACAAATTAATAAACAGGTACCATACAACCAGTGCACCAGATCCGGTGAAATTAAGGAAACTTCTCGTGTTCATTTTTTTACAGAGGATCAAAGCCTTAGAAGGTCCCCCTCTATACGCAGTGTCCTTTGTGAGCCTGTGCTTCCAGGGGTTCACAAGCTAGCACTAGAAGTTCGTGTGGGTTGAAACTTGCTATGCAAGATCTTTGCCTAGGGGCCATTTGGTTTGATGTGTTTGACAAAATTTTAAAAGCTCCTACATTAACTGCGCCAAACAAATAGTTTCCTAGAGGCTGAGAAGGTTTTTGGAACTTCCTTGAGGGAAAATTCCCCGTTGGCAGAAATTCTATGAAAGCAACTCATGACATTGTAACCTACTGAAACATATATGGTGCTCAGATTTGTCCATAATTGTTTTTTCTGTATTGTATATAACTCTTCTAGTATTGAGATTAACTAGTATAATGGGAACCTGTAGGGCCGTCAAGAATGGTTAGTGAAGGAGACCATTTCAGTATCATCTGAGAGCTCCTCTCAGAAACAAAAGGAGCCAGCCAACAGATCAAGGCTGGGAAAGCCTCCAGCTGTCCAAGCCTGTTTTAATACCCACTCATCCAAAAGAAAACACATAGGAGAATAAGAGAGGGAACACGAATACACAAAGCGTAAGTGGAGCAATAGGCAGGGAGTAATGGAAGTGCCAGTGCTTGCAGTGAGGGATACTCTTCTGCAAGGATAATAAAGTAGAACTGCTGTTTTTTCAGCTCCATGACCCAGTATTGTAGGTGGTCACCACGGTTGGCACTGTGATCTGTTGGTATGATGGATGTACTGCAGAGTTTCCAAAGGGTGTGACTGAGGTGTGGAATTCAGCAGTGCTGAGCTCACACCTTCTGTCAGCTGCCAGAAGTGGGAGAGGCATCCTGGGACCTGTTCCCTCTAATTACACTCCCTGGTCTTGACAAGTAAATGCATCCAGAATCAGAGAATGGGGGATGGAGGAATCTGTGGAACCCATAGCTCCACCAGCCAAACCTAACATTGGTGTATTAGGAACACTTTCCCCATGAGACCAGCAGCCTGGATGACTAGCCAAGAAATGTATGGGAGACAAGAACTAATCCACTTTGAGAAGAACCTGTAATTTTTCCCCCAGGAGAGAAATAGTGCTACAGCTGGAAGGACCGGGTAAGAGCAGCACTGCCTCCAGCTCTGTCTGAGCATACTGCAAATCTATAGCTGGCATGGGAACACTGAGGCTGAACATCACCATAATGTACATGATAGTGTGTGTTCATCTGAAGAGAGAGTGGAGGAGGTAATGGTATAGCTCTCAGTGATTTGGCTTTCAGAGAGCACGCAACACAAGTTATACCGATACCATGGGTATGTCCTGGGCTGTGGTAGTTGTACCAGGATCAGCAGCTAAAATGGAGGTGTAGCATAAAATTAAGCTCTTGCAGTGAAGTTGCACAGGTTGATGGAGGCTTTATCCTACTGTGTTGTTAGCAGTTGAATTGATATGTGAGGCACAAGAGAGTCCTGTTCTATCTTCCTTACAGTGCTGCTTTGGTAAACATTTGTTTCTTCCCTTTTATTTCTGAGGGCTTGCAGTCTAATCCTGAGGTAGTCCTGAATGCTCCAGTTTTATATTGTCATGGGGTGATTTTATAAGTTCTCCTGTGGCAGAATGTGTGTGCCACAAAGTATACCCATGAGCTGACAGAGAGTATTAGAAAACTGGCTGATGCCTCGTGGAGCCTAAGGCATGCAGGAAAGTGTTAATATTCTTTGTCTCTTCTTTCCTCTTCTTCCTTCCAAATTCCTACCTGTTCTCACTGGGGAAAAGCTGAGCAGTCTGGCCCAGACTGATTCCAGCGAGCACATGTAATGCCACTAGCACCTACATGTGTGAAATCCCCCTCTCATTCTTTCTGCAGAATACTCTTCCAGAACAGGGCCTGGGGCTGTCCCTTATGGTTCAGGCAGCAGCAACCACTTAGCACAGGCAGTTGTAGTACTTCTCACCTGCCCAGCCTGCCTGACTTTTCCAGGCTTGCTAGTGCCTGTGGGAGATGAACTTGATCCTCCAGCTCTCCTTGCCATTCACATGCTTCCTAGAGACTTGCTTTTGTATTAAAGTGCCTGAATCTGGTCTCTGGATTCAGGAAGGCAACATGCCACTGATTATTATTGATAGCAATTACTGTAAATTAGGATATACACCTAGATGACATCCAGAAATATAGGCTGAAGCAGATTAAAGATTAAAACAGTCATTTGACAAGGGAATAAGTCACCTTATCCTTTCAGTAGACAACTGTTTCTGGCCTCTGCAGTTTAGAGTACCTGCCCGACATTCTCACTGTTCTCTTCATTTATACTTGGACATGTTTCTGAGAAGCCATAATTTATTTAGACCCCCTTTCCTGTGAATGAGTAGTTTAAAATTGTTTCTTCCAATGTTCATTATTTTGCACTTGTCTATACTAGTAGCTAATGGAGTTGTGTTGCAGAAGACTCACAGCTGGATATGACAGTCAGAACCAGATGTTCACACCCTAGGCCAGACACAGCTGTTTCTCTGTAGCTGGCAAGGGACGTAGAACAAGTAAATGCAGAGACAGCAAGCCTGAAAAAATCTAAGGTAATCAGGCTGAATATGCCTGGAGATTTAGGCCATCTGGAAGATTGCCAGAGGGCTATTTATTCTGATGTCTACACCTGCTGAATGGGAATGCTTTGTGTGAACTCAAAGCTTTAAGTGATACTGTCTCTCTCCCTTTTTCAGCACTCCACTCCCTCTAGGCAGTGTTGCTTGCTTGATAGATTGTGCTCTACAACTTAGGTTTGGGTTTTTTGGTTGTTTGGTTGTTTGTTTGTTTTTTGTTTTTTGTTTTTTTGTTTTGTTTTGTTTTGTTTTGTTTTTTAAGAAAGCCCCTAAAACTTACCTTGTTTCCTGGCTGTTGATGAGGGTAGAAGGAAAGTGCTGCGGCACTGGAGAATAGAAAGGGAACACAGTGTCATAGACTGCCCCTTGGAGGGTTAAAGTCTGTAGGCAGTGTAATCTGCTAGATGTGTTGTGAGCCACTGGAACAATTTTCTTTGCCCCATTTATAGTGAATTGGGAGAGAAATTCCCATAAGCTTTTTGCCTACTATTCTGTGCTCACTACACCTTTATGTGCTTAATGTAACAGATTTATCCCACAATGCCCCACCTGTCTCAGCCCTGCTGGCATGCAATCCCCTCTCTACAGACAGCACGAGCCTGCCTTGCTGTCCTCTTGAAAGCTCTTGAGATTTTTATTTTACAAAAGTTTTGGTGTTGACAGTGGTGATGAGCATGCTCCTACAGTGACAAACATTTGATTAGGAAGACTTCTCAGGGCCAAGGCAGGATTTTGGACAAACAACACCAAGGGGATCAGAGATAGGAGGACCACTATCTTGAAGTGGCTTACAGGGTAGAGGTCTCTCAGAAGATGCTGGTTTTCCCCAAGTCCCTGTGCTATTGTAAGGAAATGAGAACATCTCACAGGTGAGAGAGCCGTTACCTTAAGGAGCAATGTCCACTGCTGCATTAGTAATCTCTTCTAAACACACAAAAATCTGTCTTCTCTTGTATTTGATTTTTACCAGTATTTTCCTGGTCATTGTTCTGATGCATTCATCATAATTCGCTGAGCAATATTCTACTCTCACACACTTCGCAGCCATTAGCAACATAGATTTTGCCATCTCCCCAGCGTGTGCTGAGCAGTAACCCTGTTGTAGTTGACATGCAGCATATGCAGCTGCACTGATGATAATTGTGCCCACTGCTATCAGTACTATTCCTGGTTCTCAGATGTACAGCAAACAAGCGTCTTCTTTTTTGCTCATGCATGAGACAGTTCTTCAAATGCTATTACTGTTCTCTACTGGTTTTGGTGGGGATAGAGTTAATTTTCTTCATAGCAGCTCACCTGGTGCTGCCTTTTGCATTTGTGATGAAAATAATGTTGGTAACACACTGATGTTTTAGTTATTGCCAAACAGTGCTTACACAGAGCCAAGGCCTTTTCTGCCTCTCACACTGCTCCCACCCCAGCAAGTAGGCTGGGGGTGGGTGAGAAGCTGGGAGGTAACACTGCTGGGACAGCTGGATGTTTGACCCCAACTGACCACAGAGAGATTCCATACCATATGGCGTCATGCTTAGCAATAAAAGCTGTGGGGATGAAGAAGGAAGTTGCGGGACGTTCAGAGTTACAGTGTTTGTCTTCCCAAGTAACCATTACACGTGATGGAGCCCTGCTTTCCTGGGGATGGCTGAACTCCTGCTTGCCAATGGGAAGTAGTGAACAAATTCCGTATTTTGCTTTACTTGCACACGCAGCTTTTGCTTTACCTATTAAACTGCCTTTATCTCAACCCATGAGTTTTCACACTTACTCTTCCAGTTCTCTCCCCTGTCCCACCGGGGGGGAGTGAGCGAGCAGCTGTGTGGGGCTGAGCTGCCCACCAGGGTTAAACCATGCTATGTCCCAAAGGCAACAGTCAATTCAGCGGATTAGCTGAAAATGCACCATAGTTGTCCCTCAATTTCCCCACCTTTGCTGAAGGATACAGTGGATTTCCTAAACTTATTCTTATGGAATATCTGTTTCTTAACCTGACCCAGATAGTGGAAAAAATGGTGCGTTATGCTATGATGCATTGCCGGAGGAAGAAGATACAGTTTTTCTTTGATTGTTTGTTTGGTTTCCATTAGCAGAGAGGTGAACCACAGAGAGTGCTTGAGCTGACATCTTTGAAGGACACCAGATTTTAGGACAAATAAAAGGAGATCTGCTGTGTGTTATAAGCAATAATCAATAATTAAAAGCCTTGTTAAAGCATTGCTGAAGAGTACTTCAGAAGAAAAGTAGTTATACTGCATTTCATGGTTAATTCAATGTCAATTAGCTGATTGTTAACTTCCCTCCAGCTAAATCTTGTTCAGCACAGAGAAGAGAAATCAAAAGCATTCTAGCTTTAACAAGCCTAGTGTTTCAATCATTCATCTCTGCCCGCAGGCTCAAAATCAATGTCAACAGACGTTTCATTGCAATTTTATCGGCCATTTCTGCATGTCACTGTTTTCTTGGCTGCCCTGATTGTCCCTGAAAACCGTCTGTGGGAATCAAAATTCATCTTGAGCGGAACGCCGAGCAGACTGCGCTCACTCTTATCTAACTCACGGCTGGGTTGCCTTTCATCTGGGTAATAACGCGTGCTGGTGTCCGCCTGAGCTGGCCCAGGGGCTCAGTGAGCCGCTCTCCCGTGCAAAGGNCCCTGCCCTCTGCCCGCCGCGGGAGGGTTGCGCTGCTGCAGCCCTCCTCTTCCTCAGGCACCAGCGGGGCAGAAGAAGCTCTAAGGGTGCGACTCTCTCTCAGAGCATGAAGGAACTGAGGGGCGCTCAGGCACGGAGGTTTCTTCTACCTCCACGTGCTTCAATTGCCTGGAGAAAATTGTGTCAAAAAAATAACAGGTCACCATATAAAATTTACAAGACATCACAGGCGTTCTCGTTTGCTTCACAATGACATCACTAATTGTGAGAATCACTTCTGTGAAAAGTATCAAGAACAAGAGCTAGGCTGAAGTCTGAAGTCAGGTGCTAGTGGTGCTTGGGTCTTGTCTAGCTGTTACGGAACGTGAACTGATAACAGGCTGCTTTCTGCCTGAAACCAGAGTATCTGACTGCTGCACTCATACTACAAGCAATGCAGTATGGCGTCTTACACTCAGGAATGGCACAGGAGTGGTATTTCGCACTTCTTGGTGGTTCCAGACCTGATCTGTGGTCCTTCAGCTTCACTCCTTTCTTACAGCAGTATAGACAATAGATCCACAATCATGTTTTTAATCTTCTGTGACTGATAACGGAGATTGCCTCATCAAAGAAAACATTGGTTTGGGCTTAGAAATCTGTGCCATTTTCTTCTTTCAACTGTACAGCAACAGTGTTATATATCTGGCATAAACCTTCTGGAAGCTTAAAATAACACTGCAGCCTGGACTACTGCAAACGCTGTAACATTGTCTTCTCTTCTTCATGCTGGCATTCCATGCTATTAAGTAATGTTGTGCCACAGCCAAGCCCTCAGTCCTGCCTTTCAAGGTATTCTACCTAATCTGCAACTCTGGGTTGCAGACCTCTGTTGTCTGCTCTTTAGACCAAATGAAACCGTCCATCACAAGGCAGAGCCACTCTCTTCACAGAATTTCTTATTTTATGGTTTGGCTCACAGTTTTGTATGTTACTTTCAAGGAGGTACAAACAGAGAGCGTTTGACTTGGAGCTATCTGCACTGTTTGTTGTATCTCCTGCCTTTAGTCTGTGTTGTAGAATTCTTTCTGGAGCGTTGCATTCTGGTTTTGCTCATTTGAATTCTGTCTGAAAAAACTGCTGTTTGTGACACCCACAGTATATATGCAGTAGTACTGCGTGTTCTCTTGATTAAAAAATATAATTGACAAAACCAGTTTGTATCTGTATGAGTCACCTACATGTCTAGTTGCTACAACTCTTTCATTCCTTCATTCATTCACTCTGTCATGACTAATGGTTAGACAGGGTGTTTGTGGCTACGTGGCTCTCTGTGATGTGCCTAGCAAACTGTGCATCAGTTCCTTCTAACAGGAGATATACGTGGATTACCAGAACTGGATCTGTATGAGTCTTTTCCCTGTTTTGGAGGGATTGGCTGGGTTGGGTTTTTGGTTTGGTTTTTTGGGTTTGGGTTTGGGGTTTTTTGGGGGGGTGGGGGTGGGTTTTTTTTTTAAACTAACCTTTCAACTCAGCTGTTTTGCCCCACTTTGTTTTCCCCTCAAAAAATAAGCTCATGGACAATACCATGGGTATCAACTTTACTTGTGTGATGTATTTGAAAAATAAGTTCTAGCAGTATTGTTACAGATGCTTAAATACGTGAGGGCTATGGAATTACTACCCTTGAAATGACCTCTGATTTATGTTCAGATAGGGGCCTGATTTTCAGTGCTATTTTAGAGAATGTTTTAGACTTTAGATTTGTTTCTAACTGACAGTGACCCAAAACAGTGAACGTTTAGTTCCAGTTACTCCTGCCCTTGTCATTATTTTTGTAGCTCTCTTAATATTTTTCGCAGGAACCAGTAGTTGGCCATGAAGAAAAGGCTGTGTCATACTAGTGTGCTGCTCATTAATACAGTGAATTAATGTGGCTTTATAAGAAAGAGAAACTTTTATTTTCCCAGCTGGTATGTCTTTCTTCCCCATCATTTTATGATTCATTCTGTTCCCCTGCCCCCATGTTCAGTTCGAAACTGTTGTCATCAGACATCTACTAGGCCACCTAGCAAAAGCAGACCAAAGATAGGATTGACATACTCATAGCTCAGCTCAGAAATAACTTGGCTGTAAAAATCTGTATCAGAAGGTGAGACAGACTTAACCTGAAAAAATAATTATTGGCCCTGTAGGGTAGAACATACATACTCTTAGTGTGTATTATACTTACACTTTTGAAAGAACTGATTCACTTTCGGGGTCTGTGGCTTTCTGCCTACTTGCTTCAGGAACAGGGTGTACCAGCCTAGCACCTGGTGAGAACAGGGGAGTCACCATTGTTACCCTTAACACATTAATTGGTTCTTCAGCCCTTATTCACCTTGGACAAAATGACTTAGTGAAACAATGTGATCTAAATCTGCTCACCAAGATTAAGAGAAACTTGGGATCTGTCCAGGCAGCATTTGGTCAGTGTTGCTACTGAGGTAAATGGGAGCCAAGTCAACAAAATTGAGGTTATTTCCCCAGCTCAGAGATGTCTGCTAGCACTGACACAATGCCTGTGGATCAGATAGAAGCTTCAGAAGTTCACTAATTTTGATAATGGGCAGGAGGCCCACTCTGTTGCTCCAGTTTGTGTCATGTTGTTGGGGAGGTATCTACAGAGATGCAAAATAAAGAACAGGTCAAAATAAGTCCACACCGTTATACCACTTGTGTCTGAAGAGCTGAACTCTACAGTTGATCTTCTAACAGTTTCAAACATATTTGCCTTAATGGATAGCACTGAATTTCTGATTCCGTTTTTCCCAATTCTGCTGCAGGTTTGATGATCACTTTTGTGACACTTCTGTTTCAACGAGTCCCCTGAAAACAGTGATGCCGAGGAAAAGTCCAGTTCAGGTACCTGCTACTCAGAAGGTCCTTCATCACGGAACTAGTTTTCTCTACTTCTTCCTTTTCTTTTTTTTTTTTAAGAGAATAGATGCTTTCATTCCTGTCACAGTGAGGTAGAGTATTGTTGCCATAATAAAGCTTTGCTTTTGTGCTACCGTTCTATGCTGCCTTTCCTTTGCTTTTGGACGTTTTGCTTGACCCCCTCTTAGATGTCCTTGTCCTTTCTTCCCATGTTAGAGTCAGAGGTAAGTGTGTACCGTAAGAATTCTAGAGCAAGGGGGCTTTATGTCTTCATAATGCATAATATGTAAATTCACATACTAGTGTCTGACCCTTGAGTTGAATAGGAGTTCAGAATGGGAAATAGGAGAGATAGGCTTCTGATTGCTTTGCTTCAAGAAAATTTCTTTGTAATAGAATTTTTGTAAAGTACATACCGCTAAGATTAAAGGTCTAAGCCTTGCTGCATGCTAAAGCAAAGCTTCTGACTCTTCCCAAGGACCTATTTTGTTGGATAGCAGGTTTCTTTCAGGCTACAAAAAGTCAAGTTCATGTGTTGTGCTGGGTCTCCAGTCACCCAGTGCATATGAACTAGGCTACTGATATTCAGCCTTGCAGTCCGCATTTACAGCTCGGGGGGAGGGGGCCGGGGAGGACAAAACGGACTGGAGGTGAATCAGAGGTTGCTATTTCCTCCTTAGATTGAAACAAGATGCGTGACATGGCCCCTCTCTCTCTGAAAATGTGAACGCACATTATCAAGGTTGTAGCAGCCACAAAACGGGACAGGATTGTTGGGGAGGGAGTAGACATGACCCATGAGGCAAAGGCAGCAGCGGCGGAAGAAAATGACTTGACCACATGCAGTTCTTGGTTCTTCTCTTCATGAAACACTGGTCTTCCCTAGGTCATTTTACAGACATTTTACAGACAACTGGAACAGTGTTGCACCTTAGCTTGATCCTGTGAGCATATGGTAGTTCCTTTGGTTTTTCTCGTATTTGTTTTCCAGTGCAGCATCTCAGTTCAAACTGTGGCTGCGTGTTCGTTGTCAGGAGATGCTTCTGGTGTTTATAAAACTGTGCAGACCCAGACGGTTGAGGCCTACAAGCGCCACCCGAACACCAGTGAAGTTACCCAAGTGTCATCGTCAGAGTTCATTTCTCCTTCATTCTGTCTCAGAAACAGCTAAAATCAAGGCTTCTTTCAAGAGCTTATGCCAAGAAGAAGCTGAAAGTCTGACAGTGCAGAAAAATGAACGTGGTACTGCGTTGACCTCTCTGTGGGCACGCATCTGTATCTTCATGCAAATATATCAAAACGAGTGTTTGTTTTTGTAGCATAAACTTTTAAAAAGAAAGAACCAGTCCCATGTGGAAAGACGTTCATGTGAGCTAACAAGAGCCATCCTCTCTTCTCAGGTTCTAAGAAGTGGTGTTTTCAGTGCAGGAAGGTGATTCTTGTCTCCTAGGACCTCTTTTCTCTCAGGACAGAAACAACAGCCAGCTTCTTTTTAGCCTAAATTAGCTGAGGATAAAGAAAATTAAACACTCTGGGGAAAATTCTGAGGGAAACAAAAAGGGAGGAAGAAAAATATCTTCATCTGAAAAAAAAACCGAAACTTTTTAGAATAAAATATTATTCTCCTATTTAGATTTTCCAGTTTCTGGGACTTTTAGGCTACAAAAAAGGTGCCTTTTCCTATTAAGAAAATTGCTTTCTCTTTCCTGCAATGAACAGAGTTCCGTTTCTAATGACGGAAGAAGTTGAGTGTAGCTGCTGAGTAGCTGGAGTGGGGATCCGACTATCAATGCGTCACTAGCTAAATGTGATTTGAGATGCAGTTTGCTTTTCTGTATCTCAGATCTCGGGGCTAAACCACAAACTGTACATGACACAACTAAATTAATATTTAAAAATAATTACTTGCTGCCTGAAGGTAAACAGAAAAAGGGTAAATAATTGATAGCACTGGGACTGCCACACTGTAAGTCTGCTGAGCGTTTATGATGTGCTGTGAAGGTTCAAAGGGATTGCTCGTCTGCTGCCTCTGAAGGAGGGTTTTTGCTAATCATTCCAGGGCTTGTTTTGTCAGCCAGCAATGTTTTCAGAGTTTGAAGCATCAGAATAGAATGCCAGCTTAATTTAGGCGAATCTCTAACTTAATTTACTAACTTTCCTTCCAAGATTTGCATTGTAAATGATAAGGTGATTTTCATATATATAATTTTTTTTTATCCCATCAACATCTGAAGGGAAATTTCATGTGGTCTGCTGCCAAGAATGCAGAGTAACTTGCATTTAAGGAGTGCTTACATAACGTGCCACCCTATGACAATACCTGTCTGCAAAGCTTAGTGGTGCCTCGATAGTTGGCAGCTCTTCATTCTTCAGTGGTAAATATCCCTCCTCTGATAGCCCAACATCAGAATAATCAGCATTCAAAGTGGCAGATGACCATAAAGAAAGGTCAGTGATTTCAAATTGATTCATTTTCCCCTGCAGTCAGAAAACTTCTTGCACTGATTATTGCATTGATAATAAAAATTAAAAAAAAAATGCTGCCTCCACACAGGACTTCACAGTTTTCTTGTGTTAAAGCAAAGGATAGGAAAATACACTGGCAATATATGTGGTGCCATACACCTCTACGGGGCAGTGATCATAAGATAAAACTTCTAAAAAGAGAAGAAAAACCAAGCAGATGCTAGGAGCTATCAGCAATGCCAGCTGGGCCACGTGATCAAATGATTCCCAAAGTGTTATCTGCAGTACATATTTTACTCAGTGCTAGGGGTGGGAACATGGGGTTCTTGTCTTTGTGCCCAGTCAGACCTCCAGCAATGGCAGCTGCTTGAACACCTAGCACTGCATCACACTTTACTTTCATTGCTTGAAAATGCAGCCTAAGCTCTCATTTGGATTTTGCAAAAAAAAAAAAAATCAAATACCATACTAAGGTGTACAAACATGAGTGTCATTTGAAGACATGCAGTAATTCTTGCGCTCTTGAACAGCAGTAAGGCTTTAAGTGGAAACTGTGAGACTTTTTCCAGCTGATGTGCATCTGGAAGGGGACAGTAAGAACGACTGAATAGAAAACATGATGTGCAAAGAGGGACTGACAAAAGTATGTTTTGTTCAGTCCAGAGAAGACAAATGGGAAACGGTGGAGCAGCCATCATATATGTGAAATGTTGCAGCAAAGAGGAGGGAGTACTCTGTTCTCCCATATGTTTCTTATAATAGCCTGAACCGGGCTCTAGAGGCGGAAAAAAGGCAAATGGTTCTGATGGTAGAGATAGGTCACTGTTAGAGCAGATTGCTGGGGTGGGGGGCTGTAGAATCTCTGTCACTGGAGATTAACGACACGTCAAACAAACACTGCCTATAAGGGATGATTTTAAGAGTACTTCAGTCCTGTCTCTCTTCCAGCCCTTGCAGTCCAGGCCTAAATAATTGAGACACAAAAAGGCTGAGCACTGAGTCTCAAGCAGACATAGGGGTCTGTGTATATCGGGTCCAAGCTCAATGTTTGTGTGAAACATGTTAGGGGGAGTGAGGTTGCCAGTTTTCATATTTTACAACTACTATTGCAGCATTTGGATATTCCTGTATGTCCTAGCTCCACAGGCCCTTACTTACCTGAGAATCCCCATTCTCACTGATAAAAATAATACCATTTCTAGTCCTCATGGTTTCAGAGGAGGGCCTAAAAGTGTGGCTGTCTACAGCCAAGAGGCTCACAAAGCAGAAGGCAGCACATCTTTGATATGCTTTCGTTATATCACTGGTGGGGCAGGGAACTCCCGCTTTTTCGTGCTTGGGGTTCCCAATGCAAGGAAAGGCAAAACAAAAAAAAAATCAAAACAACAAAAAAAAGTCTACTCTGAACTCTGTTCCAACATTCAGGTCACCACCCTTCTCCTTTCTTCCCCACACCCAAGACCACACACTTGCACTTGCACCTCCAGGCATGCATGTCTGCCTGCCAACACAGAGGAGGTTACCGATCTCATCACAGTTCTGGTTATCGTTCAAAGAAAAATGTCCTGAAAGAAACCCCAAGAGCTCGGTGGTGCAACCCCATCCCCCCGCCACAGAGCACGGCCACACTGAGCTGCACACAGGCTGTGGAAAGAAGTGGGTTTTTTTCCTTGTTGGGAAAGTGGCCAATGGGTTGTAAAGGAAGAAGCAGCTAGAGGCAAGCCATCGCTGTTAAAGTGGTTGCTGCTTTAAGGGAGTGCGGAGCATTAAATCGGACTGGGGCATCTCTGGCCAGTACAAGAATCATAGGGGGAAATTAATTTTTCTTACCTTTCTCTGAAAAGTTATTTTATGTTATTTGCAGGAGTGTTTTATGAGACCCAGGCCTTTGTTGTATTACCAGCTTGAGGAATAGGAAAATGGGGATTCTTTCTTGAACGCTGATGTGAACGAGCACGGGACAGACCCAGGATCAAATCGCAGTACCTGCTGATAGCCAGATGTCCACCCAGGTGCTCTAGCCCTTCTGTTCTCTCTGTGAGAGCTTGCTGTTCGGTGTGGGATGTCAGTTTTTACCTTATTCCTCTTTTCTGTTTGATGTCTCAAACACCCGTAACGCACATGACGGACAAGGTTTGGCAGGTACTGACCGAGCTGAAGCTTCCCCAGGTGCCGGGGTACAATTTACATTCATTTCTTAATACGTTTTACCTCCCACATGGGCAGTACCCCCCCGGTAAGAGCCACCCCGCTGTAGCTCTGTCTTGTAGAATGCTGTAAGTATAGACAGATGCACTTGGAATGGGACAGGAGGCTACGGTCTAGAAGGGGATGTTTTGTTCTGCTGCTTAGCAGCATCGAGGAATGATTTTCTAAACTGTGCTCTTAGTAGTGGACAGGACTGATCCTTCCCATCCGATCAGCCTGCCCGATGGTGAAGGAAGGGCCTGGAAGGATCCCTTTATTGTAAGTAGGGCTTGAATACAGGGACGCTTTTTAAATCTTCCATCAAGTGCCAAAATCATTTCTGCAAAGGATTTCAGTCTGAAGTAGTAAGGTGACGTTGTTGTTCTTCTCCAGCTCATAAATACAGATGTTTAAAATTCAGTCTCAACACTCTCAACTCACTCTCAACACTGTATAGAAGAAGGCCTTTTATAAAGGCTGTGCTCACTCATGGTAAATATTACAGACACAGAGGAAATTATGCGTTTTTTTAAAAAAAGTAATAATTGGGAAATTCACCGAAAGCATTAGGCTTTTAAAAAAGCTGCTCCATTTTGCAGGACTGGTAACTGGTTATTTCAGTCAAAAAATAAAATCTCAGGGAATAGCTACTGGCCAGAACACTACACTGGTTGTCTTTAACAGGGAATGAACTGGCATTGCTACAAACAGTGAATGGTTTTGCTAATGCAGATTTTGTTTGGCTAGGAGATTTCTGCCAGGGTAGTAATGTGGTGTATGACGAGGTGAGTCCTGTAGAAAGGACAGTAGTGAAAATAGCTACGGAGCGTTTATTGACTCAAAAACTAAAAGCCTTCACCTTGAAGAGAACTTGCCTTGAAAACATTGAGGCTTTTGGAGGTGTATGCCAGCAGCTGTGAAGCCAGCCGTCCCAGTTAAGCTTCCCAGAGAATGCAGTAATACATGCAATAAAGAGATTTTACTAGTGAAATACCCACTTGTGAACTGTTCATGGGTATAAGAAAAATGGATCTGAGGTCTTGCCACCTGAATTCCCTTCCTCTCCCTCAGTAGGTTATCAGCATGAAAACAGGAAATGAATTGGACACCATTAATAAAACATGAAGCCTTCGTGTTCAGGCTCTGTGCTCCGTCATTCAAGTATAGAAGACACTGTGTGAGAAGGAAACAGAGGAGTCAAATCCATAAGTTCATTCACTCTTTTTAACTACACAGCAAACTTTGGATCAGACTTGGAACTAAACCTTTCTTTTCTTCCCCTGAATTTATTGAAAAGCTTTTAAACCCTCATACAGAAACCCTGAAGGATTGTTACTGAACTGTGAGTAGTCTTTCAGAGCATAAAAGATTTCCCTAATAGATTTCACCAATAATTAGATATTGCCAATGCTGTTTTTTACTCAGAAGCATCTTTCACTCTGATGTAAATTTTTAGATCTTGTTTTCGTGCGTTTGCTTTTGGAGCTGTTTACATGGCGCAGATTCTTTTCGCTGTGATAGATGCCCCTTTTTTTGCCAGTTGCTTATGTTTGTGATTTTAGGAATGTCCCAAGATACATACCTTGCTCTCTTTTGGGGGCTTATTTTGCTAGAGGGGAACGTATGATTCACTTCTCATAAAACTGTTGTTTTCCACCAAAGAGCACAGGATTAGCCTCAAAGAACAGAGGTCTACATGAAGTAGACTGAAAGACCCCACCACCACCAGCACCACCACCTTTTGTGTCTGTATTTTAAAACCATTTCATGAAAGCTGATGGTCACAGCAGTATGCAACCCAAGGATGAGAACTTGCAAACTTGTTATGAAAAAGTCATGGGAACAAAAGTAGAAGACCCGGTTCAGCCAGACAAAGAGGCCTTCTGCAGCTATAATAAAGGCTTGTTTTGCTCTATGGGGGAGTTTAATTGCAAAATACTTAGCATAGGTGAATCATAAGGAGCCTAACCATAGGAAGAGGTTAACCACAGTTATAGGAAAGATTCATCTGAGGCTACAATAAACAAGTTCTTGGTGGGAAGAAACCAGAACACTCTCAGCTGTGGACAGGCCCACTCCTGAAACTCAAAGGTCGAGCTGTGAGACCAAAGCAGGAATTCTCCTCCTGACCTTAGATAGTTCTTTTAGGGAATAGCCAAGTACGAGGTCAGGTGGAAAGATAAGATGTTTATTGCTAGCGGGAATTTTTGTCAGGCTGCTGTGGCTGGAACCACCGGTTCATCTCCCATGGGAGACAGCACTTCATAGTAAGGTCTACCACAACTGTAAGTGTAACCTGGGGAATATTAGGACGTCCATATTTTTGAACAAACTGATATATTCTCACTGTTAAATAAACGTGGAAGCACTGCTTCCTGGATCCTGTCAGGAGCAAGAGGCTCCACTCTCATAGAGATTTTAGGCCAGGTTCAAATTCCTTCAATTATTTCTGTTTAGTCTCCTTCGAAAGAACCTGCTTGCTGGATGTGCATCTTGCTTAATTCCTGAAATGCAGAAGCAAAACCTCAAACTGGGTGAGAAACCTGGACAGTGAGACAATCCACATTCGGCAAGGTTACAAATTTCAGTCTTACAGTTCAACTCAATTAAACATAATTTTCTTGGCTGCCATCTACAAGTTTGATGATAGGAAATTGGATTTGACTCATTACAATACACAGGGGCAGTTTGGTAAATGTACATTTTCAGCCAAAATCATTAGTCAACTACCAGAGTAGGATTATGTTTTCATTGATGTTTACGTTACCATTTGGTTTACTTGGTTTTGCTGTCTGGCTCCATCCATAACAAGTGCAGCCAAGCTCTAATTCTCAACTGTTTGAAGTTACTCAGTCTCATGAGAGATATGCCAGACAATTCACTGGACAATATTCAAAGTATCGGTGAGGTAAATTCTCATTGCGCAGAAGGATCTTTATTAACATTTCTATTTCAACACATTTTTTGTTACTTCGGTTTTAGGTCACATGAATTATTTTTCTACATGATTGCATGTCTGTTGTGAGAATGTCTAAATATGAAATATTAAAATTATTATACAACCAGTTCATATGCCAAAGAACTGATATTCTTTTGGCTGTGTCAGGATATTTTTGGAAAAATTCTGAGCCCTCAGAATGACATTCTGAAAAAAAATGTTGAAACCATTCTTTTCCCTCAGAAGGATTTGTCTGAAAATGCTCATTTCCCGTGTTCCCATCCAGCTCTAGCCAACACTTAGACCGTGGGCCATGGCAGCACTTGAAGACGGCTGAGATGCTCAGGATAGCCCCTGGGGTGCTGCACACAGCGCAGGTGCTGGAACCCACGCAGCAGCCCTGCTCCAGCACTGGAGGCGTGCACGTGCCAGGGGCTGTACAGCCCAAAGACGTTGGGTTGGGTGGGGGATCCACAGCAAGGGGGGATCCCCCTGGAACAGGCTCAGGTAGAGCCACAGCGCCAGGCATGAGCTTCAGAGAAAACCTGATAAATGGGCCCATTCTCTCTGTTGGTCTGCACAGGGGTGCGGTAGTCCGTGTGCCGTCTTACCACTGACTCTTGCGTGGCTTCCAAGTCTGCGCTCTGGGGAGAAACAGCACCTAGTAAATGAAAGAAAGAGATGAAAAGGGAAACGTCGGAGGCAGAGAAGCACTGCTCTGAAAAACCTCTTTTGGACAAATCCTTCCTATCCAGGAACACCTCCTGTTTGCATTTTGAGGTTATTGGCAATAGAAATTGGAAAAAACTGTGAACAGTGAAGAATGATGCAGCTGAAGCCTTGCAGTTTGGGATCGGCTGAGTGGAAGTCGGAGCGAACATGATCAATTGAGTGGAAGTCTAACTGGATGTGTTCATGGAGAAGTGCCTTAATATGATTGAGGGGATGTGGGACTAAGCATGATTTATTGAGTCTGAGTATTCAGTACTGGAGTAGGAACAGGAGTCACTTAACTTAGATTAAAATACAACAGGACCTGGTGCTTGCTGCAAATACATTTGTCCTGGAAAAGAGATAGTTAGAAATAACCTTCGTTACCCTTTTAGAGTCTTTTTATAAGTAGCACATCTGTTCTTTTTGAAATATTACTATGTCAAATGTCCAAACAGTTCTTGCTGAAAATGATGCCTCTGTTAAGTTACCAGTGCCTGCTCATTTTCCAGGTAGAGGTTCTGGGTACCCAGGGCCATTTGGAAAGCACTAGCAGATGACTAACCAGCGGGGAAGGCTGGGAAAGACCACTTGGCCCTGCCAAAGGGTCTGAGCCAGGCCCTTTCGCTGCAGTCATTCGTTGCAACTTTCCTGCTAACACTGCATCTGATTGCCTTGTAAGTATTTCCTCTGACTAAGTTTTCAGCCTCTCCCTGTAGGAGTCTGTTTTATGCCAGTCATTTTTTTATAGTNTTTTTTGCATCTAGCCTAAACTTTTCCTTCCCTAGCTCCAGGTCAGTGCTTCTCATGGTGTCTCCTGCCCCTCCCTCTCCTCATCCTGCTGCTCATTCACATTAACTGCAAGATAATTAGAGACTGATCCTGTCCCCTGAGCCTTTGTTTCTCCAGACTATGGCTTAAATGCTACCCTCCTGCAGCAAACCCCACTGAGATCCTCGGGTTTGGTCCTTTTGGGGCTGCTCTTGCTGTTGTATCTAGTTCTCAGCCCAAAGTTCTTTGATATTTTAATGTTGTAATGGCAGGAGACCCTGGTTAAGCAAAAACAGAACCGGCCCTCCCTCCCTCCCTCTGGGGGTTGGGGGTTATTAACAGAGCTTTGCTCTGCTGAGCAACATGGAACCGCCAGGTCTCTGCCCGCATTCCTGTCTTGCAGCTTCAAAATTCTCATACTACTTAAAAAAAGCAGGAACAAGGCAGCTTGTATGGTCCCAGCAGATCCTCATCCTGGCATGGCTGCTGATCTTTTGAAGTTAGAGGCTCAGAAAATCCTGCTGTCCCTCTCTGTTTCCCAAGAGGAACTGGGTCTGGGAACCAGAGCCTCTGTGGGGTCAACTTGCACCCCACTACTGGCTTGGCAAAGCCAGCTCCAAGGGGCAGGCGCCCCCTTACGCGCATGCCCATCAGGGAATCCTTGCTGTGAGCCCAGACCCCCGCCTGTTTGCCTGCCAGCCTCCACCCTGCTCTGCCCTGTGGAGACTTTTTTGCTTGGTGTTACCTGCTTTCTTTCAGTTCATTATGCAGGATTATATCAAGTGTTTCATTGGAACAGAAATGAATTCTATCATCTGCAAAATCAGTGTCTTGAGTGACGAAGTCTTTTGGACTTGCTTGGCACAACCTACTTTTAATAAGCCCCCATTACACAGTAGTTGTTAGGCCTTATTCCCACTGTGTTGCGTGGAGCTGATACCAAGCGGAATGGTTTGCAATTCCTTGCCTCTCCCTTTCCTGGTCATCCTGACAAGCAGAAAAGTTGCTTCATGTGCTCACTGCAAACCCTCCAAAACTCGTGCTGGACTGTTCCCAGTGCTGGGAATCCTGCCAGAGCTTCATCCCCATCCTATGCTCTTCTTTTTGGTACACGGACTGGTCTTTAAGTCACATCGACAAAAGGCACCAGACCTGTGACGCTCCTCAGCCCTGAAGCATGGACAGGCAGCAGTATCGGAGCCAGACGAAGAGTTTGGTGCTTTAGAACCAGGTCTCGTTGGTTTGGGATCTTTCCATTTGAAGGCCTCTGGCACATTAAGAGCCCTCCCCTGAGTTTTTCATCCTCTTTCAAGCTGCTGCAATAAACCTCTTTTTCAGTTGGCTCGGCTAGTAGTCTGTGGTGGGTCTCTTGCGTTGTGCACATGCGTGCCCTGGGACCTGGACTGAGCATCACCAAACTCATCTTGCGCACACGCTGCAGAGAAGCTGCCGGCCCACAGCGCGCTGCGGAGTTGAGAGGATCCGGCAGCAGTGGCTGAACGACTGAAAGCTTCGTGTCACATAGGCAACCTGTGATGCGCCCTGCTTTGCTGGAATTATGGCTCTGTGCAGCACCTAGCATTTGTCTCCAGTAAAGCAGGCTGTGCAGTGAGGCTCAGGAGTGCATTCTACATTGTGCGCAGCATAGAATGGGTGCAGTCCAAGACTTCCACATCTGCAGCTGTAGCATAACCAAGGGAGGAAATCCAGGAGGCTGCATCTCCCTGAACAACAGCACCACTTACAGCTTGGTCTCAGATGCCAGCCTGGGGCCGGAGCCACAGAGCAGCAGTCTGCCAGCACCAGGGAGGAGGCTGGCATCTGCTTTTTTCTGTGTGCCTCAGGATTAGTCCACCCCAGCTGAGCACGTCCAGATCCTGCTCGGTGGTATCTGTGCTGACAACGGTCTCTGCTGAGCGGCTCTTCCTGCCTGGGGCTGCCTGTGGCGTTCAGCTCAGCAGGGCGCCTACGCCCTGGACAGAGGCTGAACATCAGAGGAACGATTTGAGCTGCTGCTTAGAAACATCTCCTTGGACAGCTTCTACCTGCTGCGGCAAAGAAGGTGCCTAACCAACAGGAGAAAACATCGTTGCTTGTGTCTTGCTTTGCCATAGTGTAGGACAGCAGCCTGCCAGTTACCTGGGCATAACGCGTGGCATGAACTTGAGATAGCTGGAACTGAGGGTCAGACTTCAGCCTTTCCAGACAATCCCAGTAGCAGAAAGTATCTGAAGAATCCCACAGACTCACACCCAATTTTCAAGGCCAGCATTTCTCCCAGCATACACAACCCTGCCCAGGAGGCTAGCAGGGTTACATTATCTGGAGTTTGAATCTGGACATGAGGAGGCAGGTGCTGGAGAAAACAGGCAGGCACATGAGCAGTCAAAGGCAAGAGCAAGCGTTTCAGGTCTGCACACTCAGCATATTGCATCCCATCCAAGCAGAGCTGGGGATGTTGAAGAAGTGAGACAGGGAGCAACCAGGGATGTGTTGCAGGGCTTCTGCCAGACTGAGCACCAGGCGTAAAGCAACAGCGGTGCTCTGTGAGACAGGGGAAGGGAACTGCTTACGGCGAGATTCAAGGATCAATAGTAAAATTATAGTGGAAAAACCAAACCATACTGGGCTGCAATTCCCGAGGGCTGTGATGAGAGACCCTCTGGCCCCTCAACCTATTTGCACCATTGCTGGAGCCGCACAAGTCTCAACGGACTGGCATGAGGGAGGATGATCGTGCCTGGCGTGGGTGTCCGCAGGAGGCACTGCCGGGGAGGTTAGGCAGGGCAGGGTGTTCGGGGCAGTCCCTCACGAGGGTTGCTTCTGTGATTGTTGTTGCTCTAACTTACCTGCTTTACAGGGATGTGTAGGGCAAAGCATGAAGCTGGAGGCCCGCAGTGCTGGGCGTGCTGATGCCAAGAGCTGCCTTGGCTCCCCTCCGTCGGTGGAGCTTAGCACGACCCTCCGCGGCTGTAGGGAGAGGTGCCCACCCCTCCTGCGGGTCAGTGGCTGCTGGAAAACGCTCCTCACGGGCCCCCACACCCGCAGTGGGTTTGCAGCTGCCTGCCACCCCTGGGGCTGGTGCCCACCCAGCTGCGCAGCAGACCCACCGTTCCGCCACCCTGCCCAGGAGAGAGAAAAAAAAAGCAAGCCCAAGTGCTGTGCGTCACAGGAGTGTGCCAGCGGGGAGGGCAGCAGGGGATCCAGCCAACGTGGGCGGCTGTGCCGGGGGGAGCACCCCACACCAGAGCGGGCGTCCCTGCGGGATGCCCAGCCACAGCCGGTGCCTGGAGAGCTGGCACCAGGGTTAGCACCCTGTCGGGCCTTTGCTCGTATATGAGCGTTAATCCTCCAGATTAACATTAACTGCAGAAAGAGAAAGCTGATACAATTTAAACGGAGGGTTTAAGGGTTGCCCTGCACCGGGAAGGGGCTCAGGCCACGACTGGGTAAACGTCAGCTGAGCGGCAGCGGAGACAGTGCCTGCGCTGGGAAACTCTGCAAGCGCAAAGCTCTTAATAGTCTTTCAGTCTCTGCAAGGCCTTAAAATCAATCAGAGGATTAACTAAGCAAAGCTGGTTTTATGATACATGATCCAGCTTTGTGCAATTGGATCTAACTTTGCTTAGGCCCTTCTTTGTGACTGGGCTTGCTAACGTACCGCCCGCAGCCTAGGAGCCTGGTGGAGGAATGGCAGCAGCCTGAGGAGGAGCAGGGGAAGCCCTCCCGGGGCCTGGAGGAGCGGGGTGCCCCCGCCGCAGGTGTGACCCGCTCAGGAGGGGCGCCAGACGAGCGGCAGCGTGCCGCTGCTCGCGCACGCCAGTCACTTCCCTCCCACTGGCATCTTCTCTTAATTCAGCATTTCTCCTTGCAGAAGCTCTCCAAAGGTAAGGCACTGACTCCTCCTCACCAGCTACCAGCTTCCGTGACACCTTCCTCCAAGGAACGGGTATATGTTGCACTTTCCCTTTTCTCTTAATGGCGGTGGCTCCTGGAGGTGCACCCACGTCTGAGCCGAAGCCTGGGAGCAGATACACCCTTCTCCTGCCACGTGCACGAGTAAGCCTCATCCTCAAAGGACCACTTCTGAGATGTCACCCGTGAGGGAGATGGTGAGTCTCCCTTAAATACACGCTCTGGCTCCTGGCAGATCAATACCTTAATTCCTTGGATGACAACAGGAGCAATCTGCCCAGCTGACACCAGGCAGCATCTCTGTTTCAAACGAGGCGTAGGAGTGTTTGTTTAGCTTTTGCCAAAGCAGTTTGCTTTCTCTCGGGCTGAAAGTTACTCCTAGTGACAACGTGTGCACGGGAGCTCTGTCAGGTCCCTGACGGGAGTCTGAGTCCCCCTGAACACGCTGTGGCTGCACAGCACGGGCAGATCTGGATGTTTCCGTTGTACCTGCTAAGCAGTCACAGTGCCAAAGTGACGTGAGGAATAATGAAATATCCCCTCTGGAGCTGAGCAGTCTCAGTTTTCTGGCAAAATCCTCCCCTGCCCCTTTTTTCCAGACTCGCTTCCGCAGTCTGTGGCCAGGTTGGTTCGGTCCGGTGATGCCGAGGTCGCGGTACAACATAACACAAAGCGATACCTGGCTGCTGAACTGCCCCGCTCTCCAGTCTCTGCGCTGGCTTGCAAGCCGCACAGCTTCAGGCCCGTCAGCCACCAGGAGTTCATCTATGCAAATTTGCTACAAGAAAATGAGGTCTATAAATAATAGACACCTTGGGCCTGCACGTCGGGACAAGGTAATCCATTGTCATGCTTGAAATGTATCTGGTTATATTTCATGCTTCTGTGTGAAAGTTACAAGGAAAGAAAAGTACCCAGAACAAAATCCAACCTTTACTCACCTCCTGACCTCGAAAAAGAGTGGAGGGGAAACGTTTCTTGGCTGAAACTGAAACTGGCCTGCCGGGAAGCAGCCCTTGGACCTCACTCTCTGCTGAGGGGTGCTGTGAGAAACACTCCTGCTTCTTCTGCCGCCCTTGCAGCGGTTGCCTCCCTCCCCTCTAGTTTTTTTCAGAAGAAATGTAAGAAAGCTTATTTATACCATTTTCTCAGCAACAGGCTGCTTTAGATGTTAAGAAACCCAAGCAGTTCCTAAGCTGTGCTGTCTTTAAATCTTTCTAAACTGAATGTATTCACCTCACAGCAGTCTCACCTCTTGGGAGGCACTTCCCTCCCGACTGCTGCTTTGGGTGGCCCAGTATTCTTGGGAATACAGGCCACAGAAATCAGATGAAATTATTTAATTTTCTTTCTATCCTAGCTGTCAAAGCATTTATATACCTGGAAAATATTCAGAAATGTGCAACAAGGCTGATCAAGGGTATAGAATAGCATCCGTAGGAGGCACAGCTCCATAGACTGCGATTCCTCAGCCTGGAAAGAGGTGACTGCGGGACGAAATGATAGCAGTCTCTGAAATCGTGAGTAGCATGAAGAAGTCACCCAGAGGTGATTTGCTCACTGGCTCTGGTTCTTCAAACAGAACAAGGTGGTTCTTTGCACAGTATGTTATTAATCTGCAGAAGTCGTTGCTGCAGAATGTTGTGGATGCTGAAGGTTTACATAAATTTGAAAAAATCAACCGGACAAAGTCATGGAAGGGAAAAATAACCCAAAACCTAACAGCTATTGAATAACAAACCTCACTTCTGTCATGGGAAATCTCTGCAAACTGTCAGCCTCTGGGAGAGTATTCTGGAGAGGCATTGCTGCAAGCTTTGTGCTGTTCTGGCAGTCTTCCCTATGCCTCTGTTGCCGGACAGGGTATCTTTGCTCTGACCTCCCGTGGGCATTTGATGTTATGTTCCAATGCGTCTCCTCCCCCCATGATCTCCACCCCCATCACCTTTTTCTAAAACTCACAGATTTAGTGTTACAATTAAGTTCTGCACTGAATATATTTTTGCTCTGAGAAGCGTCCAAACAATTCTTTCTGAAGGCGCCTTCTGGCTACCTGTATAGCATTCTGAAAAGGACAAACCTTTAGATAGGCTGGCAAGTCGTATAAATAGTAAGTACATGGTTCTGAGAATTGACGTTTCCCTGGGAAGCCTGAATCTCTAGTTCTGTAATGGCTTGGTTATCAAACAGATGATTTACATCTTATTAGGTATTTCCATCTGTTGATAGAAAAATGCTTTATTGCATAATGTTCCTTTTGCTCCTGATTCAGTTCCCACCATTGCCAGAAATGCTTTTGGGCCCCCAGACTGGCCTGTTTAAATCCTCAGCTCAGAGCCGGTGGCGCTTTGGGGTGCTCAGTCTGGTGGGCGAGCAGGGAAGGCCAGCAGCGAGGGCCTTGGCAGAGCTGCCTGCCCGTGGGCCACTGCCAGCAGGCACCCGGCTGCACGCCCTAAGGACAGCTTCTGCCTGCGGCTCTGCCCGCTGCCTGCTGGTGCAGCTCCGGAGCACCTACCTCGGGGCTCGGTGCCCACTGGGCTCACTGCCACCCACTTCTGAGAACGTATTTTTCCAAGCTTGGATGCAAATCTCAGCCGGTTCTTTTTCAGCGTATGTAAGTTTGTTCGCTTTTGGTCAAGCTTGTTCAAAGGACAGACTCTGCCTTTATTGCAACTGCAGGGGAACTTTGCAGTCCAGTTGCCTGCAGGCGTTCAGACTTGCAGCCACCAAAGGACAGAGCATGCAAACCTGAGCGCACTTCCACGGTGCTCTCCTTTTGTGTCCGTTCCACTTCGCCAGTCTGTATGTGGACTGCTCTGCTTCTGGAAGATGAACTGAAAAACTAGCTGTGCCAACAGTAATGCACTTGTTTGTTGATACAAACCCGCATCTCCAAAGAACCCCTAGAACTTTAATTACTCCAAAGTCTCCCAGAATGCATCGCTTTGTAGCAGTCACTGGGAATATATTATCCTTACATGTAAAACGAAGAACCTGGAAACTGTATTCAACAGGCAAGCAAAACAGGGAATATTTTAATCGGCAAAATGAGGGGAGGGTGTTGAGATGAGTGAAGAGAGGAGGGAAATACTGGGCTCAGTGCCTGACTCCTAATCCCTAAACTGTCTTACTATAGTATTGTGAAAGCCAGGAGGAATAAACCTAATACCACAGCTTCTTGCCATCAAAACACTATGTATTAGTACAGTACTGCGAAGGTAATTAACCAAATCAGACTTAGTCCAGTGCTGAAAAGGATTTCTTCCCCCAGGGATAGGCAGATGTCTCAATCTAATTATACAAGTTATTTAATCAGTACCAGAGGTTGGGTATCTAATGAAAATACTACCTAATGTGGGGGAGAGAGGTTGTAGCTCTGACGCAGTGCAAGCAGAGGGGGGATACAAGCTTCCAAAGCGGTGCAGCTTCTAATGTTCTTGTGCCTTATTTCTGTACACGACTTTAAGGAAGATCTCAGGATACGAATTTGGGGGAAAAAAAAAAAATCACGTGGGAAAAGAACACAGTCTAGCAAAAGTGTGTTTCAGTGCCTGGTGTGGAAAGAAAATTCTCCTATAAATGTCATCGGTGCTTCACCCACCCACGGTGCTGACAGAGGAACAAACAGCTGTGTTTTGTCTGAGGCAGTTGACAGCTCTCGGTGTTACCGTTTTGTTAGCCTTGCTTCACCTAGGTAAAACCTGCAGCAGATGCCTAAACCCTGCCAGTTGTTCCCTGTGTGTGTGGCTGGCAGTCGGGGTGCAGTTGTTGACAACTGGAAAGCGCCCACTCTGCGGGCTTGCAGGAAGGGTGTTCTCAGGGACAGGCAGAGCCCCTGAACCTACGACTCCTGTCATATACAGGTGTCAGAAAAGCAAGTGGAGAATCACTCCCACCGGGAAGGCTGCGTTGCTATCACAGGAGCCAGTGCATGGGCTAGCTGAACAGTCACAGGATGGGACACGTGTGCTCCAGCCCCAAGAAGACAGAGGAGCTGAATTCCTTTGATTTTATTGTAATTGGAACCCAGGTACTCCTGACAGTTGTCAGTAACTTAGCTGCACGCAAGGACCTTTCCCTCACGCTCGGAGGTGGCTGCTCCCAGGTGGAGCCACGCAGTCTCCAACGAGGGGCACAAGGCTCCGGGCAGGACCACCCCTCTCTGTGCTGGCAGCGCTCACGCCAGGCTCCTGCCCATCTCTCTCAGTTTAGCATGTTCCATAGACGAGAGGCTTCTCCCTTGATTTCCTCCTGACAGCTTTGTCTGCCCGTCCGCCACTGCCGCCCGGTTCCCGGTGCTGGCCACAGCCCCGCTCCGTTCTGGGGCCAGACTGGTGCCAGCAGTGCCGTGGTGCCTAGTGATGCATTTCTGGCTGGCCCATCTCATTAAGCTGTTCAGACTGCATGCACCCATGGGGGAGTCAGGAGGGAACGCAGGCCTGGCTGCTTTAATTGGCTTCTTGCATGTGTGCGCACATGCATTGCAGATAGTGCTGAGTCTTCCCGAGCGATCGCTGACGGGCAAGGAGTTAAAATGCACAGCTCCGTGGCCAACCAGTCGCTGCCTTGGAAGCTTTGTAACTGAAAGAGTGTGGGCAGCACCCCCAAAGTTGGGATTCTGCCCTTTTTTTATCTCCCCTTCCTTCTCCCTCATTTCTACCGCTAACATACAGGTGGGCGTGAGGAGGCTCCTGCTCCACATCCCAGCGGTGAGCACTTGCGGGCTCCTCTCGGACAGGCAAGAGCCCGGCTGCTCTCCCTTGCTGGGGTCCCCCGGCACCGCGCTCTCAGCCTCCGTAGGACTGCAGGGTCATGTAGGTGCCCAGCGATGCTTATGCATGTTTGCACCCACGACATACCCCAGCCTTGCTGCCACCGAGCTGTGTGGGCATGAGTCCTCCCGAGCGAGAGCAACGGAGCCCGTGCAGCACCAGGCTGGGGACCCACGGCAGACAGTGCCCTCTCCCAGAGAGAGAGGGAGGAAGGAGGACCACCACATGCCGCACAGCCACGTATTTTACTTTCAATTAAGTGAAAGTCCAGAAAGATCCAAAAGGCTTTGGGTTTGCTGGCCATCTAAGCTTGTCAGGTTACTCTTGTTTTTATGCTGCCACCTGAAAAGTTGTCCTTCTGCCCTTCTGATGCATTACGAGTTTAAAATAATAGCTTATGATCACATTGATTAAACGAGGACAGAGGGAAAATGTTGTTCAGCTGAAGATTTCCTTCAGTTATTCAAATTTACGTGTATTTTTCTTCTTTAGTTTCAATGAATCTTAACCTTGTATTTTGTCCAGTTTAAATACGTTTATATTTTCCCTGCTGTGTATATGTATGTAGTGACACGCGCATCTGAGAAAAACAGGCAGCCTTCACGCATATTCTTCGTTCTGAAGCACAGAGCATCTGTTCGTAAAGGCTGAACTGAAGAAATATGGCATTTCTGAACATGTAGTTGTAGACAAATGGGTTGTGATATACTGTGAGACTGAATGAAAGGGGGAGGAAATAAAGTGCATCGTCCACTTGAGTGTACGCAGGTATCAATTCCATTCTTTAAGAACCTGCTCCACAGAGACGTGTTTGCAAAGCGTGGTTTCCCTTTGTTCATGTAGAAATCTGCACACAAAAACTCCTGTGCAAAAATTGTCTGGTTTTCTACTAGCACCTACAAATGGCAAAACTACAAACTGAGCACGGTTCGCACGGTTCGGGAGTGGTGCGTGTTAAATTTTCTTCTGTGAGCTTATAGCTGTGCAGAAACAACTGAAGCTGAGGTGAGGCACTGCATCCATTGAAAAATCTGACCCTGGATATTAAACAACCCCCCTGTGAGGGGGGTTCATCTAGGGGACTTAAACAATGCCGAATTGCCAAACCACAGTGCCCCGAAAGAGAATTTACTAGACAATAGAAAAGGGATTGACAAAGTAATAAAGATTAAATGTGATGTCTGTTTAACCTATTTTTCTTCACTTCCATACTTTGTTATGTATTCTGACTTCTTTAACCAATCTCCTATTGAGAACTCTTCTCTATTTTTACGTACACCTTGAATGACTGAACACTGTCTGCCAGAGGCTTGCAGGCTCTCCCCCTCCCCAGCCCACTGCCCTTTCCCTGGGAAGGGCAGATGTGTGCATCGGCAGACAAACCTGCATTTGAGCATCTCCTTGATGTGACCATCTCTGCGGACCACCGGCGCGTTACCACCTCTACAGACTACAGCAAGAGTAAAGCAAGTCTCCTGCGCTGCTGCTAAGAATCTTCTTGATGAGGTTCTAGGAAACGTTGACCCAAGTAAGTGGGACTGGGAAGAAAAGTGTTCAGAACAGTAGTAAGAGTGAAGAGGTGACACATCATTGCACCATGACTCAAGAGAAAGACTGGATCCTGAGGGCCTGTTGACTGCAGTGGGAGTTTGTTGGCCCACAGTGCAGCTAAACAAAATACAAGAAATACAAGCTGTGGCACAGATCAGAGCTCAGGTGAGACAGTCCTGTAACCAGTCTGAGAAGTGCTGGGCCCGTGCCAATGAGCTACTTGCAACACAAGGAACAAAGAGAAATTTGACTTTGAACTATGCTGTCCTATATCCAGAAGACCAGTTGCATTTTTGTATGCTGTATAAATAATACACTTCTTTTATCACCTTGTACCTATTCCACACCAAATACCTAAGCAATCTGCCTGTGAATAAAAAAACCCAGCTGCTTATGCATCGTAGAGCATGTGGCATTATGGCATCAGAACCCTTGCAAAGACATGTCTGTAGTGTTGCACCAGATGATGGCATTTAACTTGTTCTGGTAACAAGGCAGGATCCACTCCTGCCTTGTCAACTGTGCGGTCCAGTATGACACAGACAACCTGCATTCAGTCCTCTGACTTCTTTGAAACACAAGTAGCTTATGAGAAGGAGACTGAGGAACAGTTCTTCTCTAAGGTTTGCCCACTCAAAACCAGCCTTGTAGAGCTGTGACTTAGTCCCTGCCTGTGAAGATTTCTCTTCTAGAAGCAAAATTGTAAGTGTTGGGAATGATCTGAAGTCTGTCATTTCAGACGTGATGATCACTCTTTGAAATCCAATTAATTAAAGTCTGTTCAGCTTGGAAGGTGAAAGGCTCAGGGTTTTTCTTTATAGGGAGCAACAGAATGAATGTTTAAGATAAGACACAGGAGCAAGGTTTTGATGATGACTACAATGTATGGCCACTGGGAGGATGGCCACTCGGTCCATTGTCACTGGGACCAGCAGAAATTGTTCTCTGCAGACAATGCATCACCCCAAGGCAGGTGCTGATGGGGAAGAGGGACTGCGTTCAGAGGGACAGCCCTCCTGGCAGTGGCACTGAGCGTGGCCATGCTCCAGGCTGAAAGTAGACACGGAATTAATGCCTCCTCCCATCCAAGTCTGTGGAGAGCTTTTTACTGGCGTCAGTGGCAACAGGATCAGAGTAGAGTCTTAAGGCTCTTCCCCTGGAGCTTAGAGGAGTTTAATGGAATAAAGTCTAAGTTGTAATTAATTGGCTTCTGCTTCTCCTGCAGGAAAGAGTTAATGAAGGCAAAGCTTGTCTGGCCAAGGGGCTGGTACGGCTCCAGTAGAGCTATGACTCACAGATTGAACATCCTGCCAAAGCACCGAGCAGGCTCCTCATCCTCAGCTCCTCCTATCCCAACAGTAATAGTGTGAACTGGTCCAGCATCGTGGCTGGAAAGGTTTGTCCCTTACAGCACCTGCTCTTCCCACTCAGTTCAATACTATTTGTTTGCACAAGAAACCGCTGCCTGCCAGATAAGACCTTACACATCTAGCTGTATTATGTTGTTTCTATGGTGCGGACCCCACGGTAATCTCATAACAGCTCTTTACAGGACTGAAGGAAGTAGAGGTTAATAGAATAATTTAAATGAGTAAGGAAATGGGCAAAGGGAGGACAGAAACAGATAGACTGCTGGGAAGCAACACACAAGGAGACGTTACTGGGTGAGTTGGTCAAAGATGAGTCTTGGAACTGACCAAGTTTGATACTTTCATCGTTGCACTTGGCTCAAAGCAAGGAGTGGAGAGATGAAATTTGTTGGTGGCATCATCCTTACAAATCAGCTCATGCTCAGTGACGTGCTGTCCCAGGCATGATTCTCTACCCCAGTTGCTCACTGCTTCCCTCTCTCTGGAGAGAATGAGACCAGCAAAGAGCCACCAGCAGCGTCACGTCTCTCTGCTGCTGAGTTTCAGCCTGTACTGCCAGTCTGTTCCTGATGCGGGAAGAGCTCAGCGAGCAGGGGGCTCGGTGTGCCAGGGGACAGGGAGAAGGGGAGATGGGTCGTCTGATGGCTGGTGCCTGATTGCTGCTCTCCAGAAGCATGTGACCACCTGAGAATTGAATTTCATTAAAAATGGAAGGTTTTCTTTCCTCTGAACTCATCCTCTGCCTCAGTTATCTAAGCAGGGCCGACAACAAGTCACAGAAAGTGCAAAAATTATGATAGAGTGACAGTGCAGGCAAAGGTAGGGAGGGCTTTTGGTCTTGACGATAAGCTGAGTTATACCACTTTGAATCCAAACTAGCAAAGCATAAATATATGGATTAGCACCAGTATAACAGATCAAAACCTGCGGTGGAGAGTTGAGTTTAAACAAGGCGTAATTTGTAGTAACAACAAAATTACAGGGATTCACCCCTTCGTCTCCCAACCCTCACACCTCAGCCCTGCCACAAAGAAAACTTCTGCCTCCCCGTTCTTCTACATCTGTACATTTTTCAAAACATCCTCTTTTGGGTAGCCAACCTAGGAAGCGTGGCCTGTCAATATTGAAAGACAAGCTCTGGAACTGTACGTCATTAGAGTAATCAACGTGGAGTGGGGAGAATAAAGGAACACACACGTCCTACACCAAATCTATCTGGAAAATGAAAAAATGAACGATTCTCTGTGCAATTTCCCTTTCTCAGCAATCGGACTTTGCGGGCTGCTATGCGGACTGTAATCACTGCTGGCTGACTTTGAGGGACAAGCACACGAGAGCTCCTGAGTTTGACCAGCTCCAGGTGTGGCGATTCCTGAGATCCTGTTACTCAGTGCACTCCGGTAAAATAACGGCTGCTTCTCCTCCGTGTTCAAGTTGATATTAGATTGACAAGATCAAGTGACGGCACAACCATAGACACCTTTATCTGCTGTATGCATAATCTTTCTCGCTGAACCCCCGCCAAACTCATCCCCAGGTCTTATCTTTTCTAAACTGAGTATTTATTCATGTGGTTGTTTTATGTAAACTGCAAAGAGCCTCATTAAATGGAAACCTTAACTCCAAAGCTTCATTATTAAGGTGGAACAGAGCTCGGAATGCACAGAGTGAAATTACCAATCCTTTGTGTTATTTTGGGAAGAAATTCTGAGGGCACCTGATGCAGTCCAGTGCCGAGCCCTTCTGTTACCGCTAACCTCAGGGAACAAGCCTGGCTTTGAGGTGAAGAGTTTTACTGGCCGTTACACAGGAGAGAGTTCCCTAGGGCTGAGGAGAGCAGACTCCTGCTGAAAGAGAAACTGAGGGGACGCTGGACCCTGCCCTACCCCAGCAAAGCAGAAGAATCCCATTTGGCTTCTGGAGAAGGACTGGGGCAGGTGGGAAGATGGCTTGGGTGTGCAGCTGCACACCGGCTATCGCTCCCGTTGTTTCTCGGCACTCGGTGCCCGCAGCACCTTTGGAGCTGGCTGACAACCCGGGAGCTCAGGAGAGGATGGGATTTTGCAGGCAAAACTCCGCATCACTTGAATGCTGGCATTCCCTGAAGGTAAATACCAACATTTCTGTGCTTCCATGTTCTTATTTATATTATAAATAAGAGTTTGAAATGAAAGACACACATGCATGGTTAAGAACATAGAGGCAGTGAAGACATTTCTCTGAAGCTGGAAATTAATTCTGCAGTATTTTCCATTTCTTAGTTTGACTGAATCCAATATATACTTTACCCAGCCATCAGACTGCACCAGAAAAGAGTCATAGCATTTTGTTCCTAAACAATGGACAGCTGCTAAACAGGATAAAATTAAAGGAGGTAGCAAATTAGTATCCAAAATTTGCATTTCTTCCGGAGAATCAGCTTTTCAGGGACAGCTAGCTTGTTTTCCACAGTAAAGAACAGCTTTTTTTAATTCAAACCCTTCAGCGACATTAACATGCTTGGTGCAGATCTATACCCTGTCATACTTCTTATCTCAAGGACAGCACCTCCGACAGCAAAATGCCGCATCCATCACATGGGAATATTAGCAAGTGTCCAGTCATCTTGAGTATGAAAAACACGCATGACCCGCTGGCTTCATGCCAAGTCGGCTGCTTTCTGAAGCTGCTACGTACGTCCCCAAAACATTAGTACAGACTATTTGTTTCGTTATGGCAGCGGGCATACATGATTAACCAATACTGCATTTGTGGAAAAAGGCTAGGAATGCTGAGAGGGACTTGATGCATCGGCACGCTGCGGTATCACACGTGTGCTCAAAATCATGCTGAGCCACTTGCAGAGTTGTGCGTGTGCATGTGTTGGTGCACAAACACTGTTGGAGGTGGAGGGGGGAGTGTGAGGAAAGCGAGTACGTCATCCCTACTGCCTTCTGTGAGTGTTAATCTTAAAGATTTCTGGTGTGTGTCTGTGGATATGTGTATGAGTACATTTTACTTCCTTTTGTTTTGTTTGGTACTTTTAATCCCCTGGGGCATATCTCTGAGCTGAAGAACTTTAGAGCTGATACAGCTTTTTAAAGTGGGGATTATGTAAATGCATATTATGGGGCTTTCATAAATAGGGATTATTTGTCGAATACGTTTGAGTGCTTCCTTTGGAGCCATTAAGGTCTGTTGTGTAAATAGGAATTTAGTGACTGCCTAATCTAAATTTCATTGATTCAATAGAAGATCACAACAGAATTCTTTAGCATGCATTTTGGCCTTGTGAGAACATATTTCTGGACAATTTTCAAATAATTACAGCACCGCATACGACTAAAGCTGATCATAGTGAGCACACCTCACACATCTGCTTTAACTGTTCTCCACAATTCACTCTCTATGAGTGAATTCACTTCCTCCCTGATTTTTTGGTTAAGATCACTGTTGTCCCAGCCACTAACCTGTAAATTGTCACTCGCTATATTAAGAATTCCGCAAGTTTAGATGAGCAAAGCAAAAAGAATATTTTGCCAAAAGATATAGCCATCCAAAAAAGTCGTAAAAATTTATTATCCATGCTCTAGTCCTAGATGAAGGACATTTAGACAAAATGCAAAACATTTTGGGAAATGCTGCCTCTCCTCAGGGGAGTTTCATGCTTACAGAGTTTACTCTGAGAAGACTTGACTTTTGGACTCCTCTCAGCTGACAGATAATGCTGGTGTCTTTCCTTATGGGAGAAATGGTGCAAACCCACTGATCCAGTATTCGATCAAGTTGTTTCATCCGGCGTCTGAGATGAGGCCTTGTCATTAAGAGCAGCTGGCGTCACTCGCTGCCGAGCTGCAGGAGACACGGATCCAAGGCACAGTTCCACCACGACCAGAGGAGCTGCAGTATGCCATGGACGTTCCCCGCCGGTGACCCCCCGGGTGTTCATGTGCAACACTGCAGAGGAAATAGCAGCTTCCCTGCCCACGAGTACCCACTGCGTGCTTGGGACTGGGTGACTCCTGAAGAAGTGAGCCTAATCCTGTTTAAAGAGAGATTGCAACTGAAAAGGTCTTTCTCTCTTGACTGAAGACTGTCAGGGCAACCATGTCCATGTTTTCCCGTACAGACGGCTTCCAGGGCACACAGCTGCAGGGTGAGCGCCTCTCCCGTAACTGTTGTTTGGCACTTGCCATATCTCCTGGATCCAAAGCTCACAGAATCCAGCTCATCTTTTCTCAAATTGATTTTTGTTGGCTGTGTGGGAGTCTTGTTGACCTGGAGGAAGAAGCAGCAATATCTTCGTTGTTTTGCCTGTCCTCTTCTAAGAGAAAGCAGTCCTAACCCCAGGCCAGGTTAAAGCCCCCGCAACACATTTGACTTCACTGGGCCAGACGAGATTTGTCCAGTAAGTGAGGACATGACATGGCATGCTCACTTCATGGGGTGTTAGTAGATAGGTCATTCTGCAGTGTAACTCCAGAGCAGCCTTCCAGCCTGTACCAGTGCGGAAGAGAAAGCTGGTGCTGTTCAACCCCAGTAAAACTGGATTCTCCCACTACACCTGATGGCACTGCAATGTGATGCACTGCAGATCTTTTTGGCATTACACACAGGAGCTGAATCTAAACTGGGAGGAGAGTGGAGGAAGAACTGGCATGCCTGTACATCCAGCAGAAAACTGATGGTGAGGATTCCTCCAGCTCCTTTGAGCTTCCAGCCGTGATGTCCTGACACGAGACGGCCCCTTGTCGCAGATCATCCCCAAGCAACAGCGAGCCTGAGCGTCCCTGTTGCCTGGACCCGGTCAGGGGAGCACAGCATGGGCTGCATAGCCAGCATCCCCCTTGCCGCGTGCAGCAGTTCAGGCTCCGCTTCCCTACGTGCCAAGCTTGCCTCGTTATTTCAGTCCTCCCACCAGCCTCATATCCAGCTGCATTAGGCAGGTTTTGATGCTGTCACAGTCACACAGAGAATGAATCATATCGAACATTGCCCATGGAGTTGTTTATTCCTTGAAGAGGGAATGGACTGCATGCCAATATTCCTGGTAAGGCGTAATGAAGGAACTAGCTTTTGCTGGATGCCCTCCTACAGGGATTTGCTGGATGATATGACTCTGGAAAAGCTATGCAAAAATAATAACATATCTAATAAAAATAATTTTAAAAAGGCAAAGACGCTTTCAACATACTGAAATATTGACAGGGTCTTTCAAACAGCGCACCTCCTCAGTAGCTCACCTCAGCGGAGACAGGGACACCAGGAACACAAATATGCACGTCCAACTCTTGAAGCTAGTGCTTATATGGACATATCTTAACTCTTCCTGTCCACTTTACTTAGGGTCAGCCCTCTCCTTTGCTTTGACCTCCTTCACGTTGTTTTACAAAAGAGATACTTTGCCACCTGGCTCTCACTTCTAGAGTTGGAGTTGGAGTTGCTGAGGAAGGTGTTAAATGGGAATTTCTCATCTTCTTCTGTTCTTTGCTGTTTCCAGTCTTTAAAATCAACTTTTATTAAGCAAAACAAGCCCAGAGCACAATCTGTGCCCAATGCCTTGGTCTGAAAAGATCGTTTGATCGCCATAAACCAATACTACTCTGTAAATAGTCTCTGATGGGGACCTAAGTTATCACACACAATGTGTTTTCTCCTTCAGTGACTTCTGAAATACATAAACAGATAAAAGTTTGAAACACGATCCAGTTCTCAGCCTTTGGAAATGATTCATTTCTATTAATGATTAATTACTGATTTACACACAGCTTATTTTGCATAAAGTTAGAGCTGGGCACATTTATTCATTGTGATTCCCTTAAAAAAGGATATAAATATCAAAAGCAATTGGCTACCAAAAATTTGAATATTACGGCACTGCATCATGGAGAGTTGACATGAATATGAGTCTAGGTCAGAAAAAAATATACAGAAAATGCTTAACCAAGTATGATATTTTACAGCATGTCACTGAATCATCTGAAAGGGTTACATTCATTACAAACGCATGCAGTGTTTGCAAAGGATTCCTCAGGAAAAAAAAAAAAAGGAGACCATTATTCTCCTAATGAAATATGCTCCATGATCTATGAAACCCATCTCTCCTGCAAAGTCCAGCCTCTTTCTAGGGCTGTATACCTGAAAAGAGATAGCGGATTCAGTGAAAGGAACCAATTACACATCATTCCACAGCCAAAAATGCACATGTTCAATCCCAAACTTGCCAGTTTTGGCAAGGACAGTGCAAAACCGAGCCTGCCAGCAGCAAGGTATGTCACTCTTGCAGCTGTTCATTCCGTGATTCAGCGAAACAAGGGCCAGCAGGTCCCCAGTGCCCTGATGTGATGCCTGTGCCCTTGCAATGGGCAGGCACTGATCCTGCTGCTGACGGCTTGGCCCTCCGCTGCTGAAGGGCAGGAGCAGTTCCTGCTGGGTTGGGTGTTGTCAGCCCGCCCGCTGCAAGCCTGGAGGAGGAGACAGACCTTTCCAGCATGGCATGATGCCACCCAACCAGCAGCTCCAGGGGCTGGGCGACCCAGGAGAGGGGTCCAGTGCGTGCCAAATGGGAGCAATCACAGGGTGGGCACCTCGGTGGGTGCGGGCAGCGCCTTCGCCCTGCCACCCCACGGCACCAGGGGCTTGATTCACCACAGCCTGCAGGGCCCTCATCACGCTGGCACGAGGCGGGGAGTGCAAGCAGGGGTTCGCACTGGGCAGCGCGTTGCGCTGCAAACTCGCTGGCGTGGGGTGTTGCGGCAGCCCTGCTCGGTCCCCCCAAGCCCAGAAAGCCGACAACTGGCTCTTCCGTCTCCTGGCTCCATCGTCCCAGCGCGCAGGGCTGGAGTCACCCGAGTCCAGATCGGGGCTTTGGTGCACCGGAATGGCAAAGCGCCTTCAGTGCAGAGGGAAGGGATGCAGCACACCTTCTCAGGAAAAGCCTTTCAGACGGCAGCAGTTAATGTCCTTAACAGCAGAGAGCCACCCTGCCCAGGCGCCTCCTCTCTACTGGGACAGAGCAGGGCATCTGTGTGCGGCCATTGACATGTTACACTCGTACACATATTGATCCGACAGTTCATTGTTCACCCAAGCCCTTGGCAAAGGTCATTGTCTCTGCTCCCATTTTACAAATGGGAGCACAGAGGCGAAGATTAATTTTCAGAAGTGATTAATGTTCCCGGTGCCCATCCTGATTCACTTTGGGCCTCAAGCCCCAAATGAAGTCTGGAGCTGGGTTAATTAAGGTGTCCCTTGCCCCTCTCCCAGCACTGCCAGACATGTCCATTGCTTGTTGTCATTGTCTCTTCCCACAAACTCCTCCACCCTTTATCCTGTGCCAACCCTCAAACCGGCTCAGAGACTTGCCTCTGAGGCTGCTTCCAAGACCCACATTTCCCGTGACGCCCAAGCGATCTCAGATCCTCGTTTCTTGGCCCTCGGTGCTTTGTCCTAGGGGGTGTTCAGGAAGGAGCTCCCTCCTTCCCAGGGTCCGGGGGCCTGAGTTTTACTGAAAAAGTAAATCAGGGATTTTAACGTCCGAGAAGCTCTCGATTGCTACGGGGTTCACTGGCCAAGGACCCGTGGCTACTCCTGCACAGCAACTGCAGGAGGCCGTGCCCCCCGCCTGCTTTGCAGCAGCCCAAAACCGCAGGGCAGAGGGGACAGAGGCCCCCGAGACCTGCCCGGTGCCCGGCCGGTCTGTGAGGCTCAGAGACGGTGTGGCAGAGCCCTGCTCCGTCGTGCAGGCTGCGCGGCGTGCCGGTGCGGACGGTGCCGGGCCGTCAG
>WEKW01001280.1:706-25266 GCA_013389905.1 Sula dactylatra | reverse complement strand
AAATTCAAGAACAACTTTGACTATTTAGCCAAGTGAAGAGGAAGGGGAATTGTTTGTTGTGTTTGTAAATGATTACTATGAGGTATAGAATTTCCTAGCTTGCTAACAATAAGGACTGTTGATTAAATCAATGTGTATACTTGCTAAAATGTATCTCTGAGTAACATCCCTTTTAAAATCATCACAGTGCTCTTTCAATTTATTAGCAGAGATGACAAGCCTGCTCATAAAGGACTTATGTCTTACACTGTAGTATCTGCGTTAGGTCAAATACAGTAACATGCAGAAAAATCCTCCTCAGCAGTGCCACAAACTGTGAAATGAAAATGCGATACAAGATATCCAGCACCAACTCCACCGGATCAATTTCTAGGTCAGTTGTTTGTCCTTTAAAAATGTCAAAGCAAGACAAATATTCACAACTGTAGTGTTTTTAAATAATATGCTACATTTGAAACTTAAAATGCCTTATTGTAGCTTCTGAAATTAGTCTGCATTGAGGAACGAGTTTGTCCAGTGTGAGGAGAGAAATGTAAAATAAAAATACAGAGTCCTCAACTACTGTGGCTCTGACACACATCACATACTGCAGCAGAAAGATCATTGGTGATCTCACATTTTCAGGGCAAAGGATTTAGAGAACGGGTCACTGCTACCTGCTTCTTTGAACTAGGCTTCTGCCATTCATTCTGTATGCTACTGCAGAGTTTTTATCCATTTAAGGAAGTAACTCTGTTTGGGATCACTTGTAATTAAAGCTTTAATAATCTTTTGCAGGAATTTCCTTCACTTGCACAGGAGTAATTAGTTTAAGTCCTGAAACAATCTGGAGTGAAACACAGAAGCTTTTCATTGAGGCAGAAGACCATTTTCTTTTGCCCACGCTAAGTTAAACAAGATCAGGCTTCCACTAAAGAAAGTAGGTTCTGCTTTGAAAAACCTAAACACAAAGTTCTGAAATATGAATACAATTTGAGTGAGGTAATTCAAGCCAGGTGCTACACAGTGACAGCTTTCTAGTCATGGTATTAGCACATACCTAGTCCTGTAAGGATTAATGCGACCCTTGAGAATTAATAAGTCTTTCCATGTAGCATTAAACAGCCTTACTCTCACAGATGCTGAACGTCCTATTAACCTAACAAAAATGCTTAGCTTCTTTCAAGATTTCACATTATTCATTTTAACTGCCTTCATACTGAGGGATACAGTACATTTAATAAATACATGTATTCAAAGCCATTTTTTTCAGCCTCGTGATCTTTTCTTATATTTTCTTTCATGCTGATCAGCAGATTGCATTGGCTTTTACCAGGAGAGGCTTAACACTTTGGGCCACTCTTTCTCCTACCACTCTGCCCATGCAAAGCTGATCCATGCATCCAGCTTAACTGTTCCATGAGGATCATCCCAACATAAGGTACCACAAAGTACATACAAAACTTTAACTCACTTTTTACAACAAAACCTCAGCATCTGACTTGAATTGAGAAAGGATTTCACAAAAAAAATAATTATGTTGCATAGCAGGGTAGGCCAAGTGATACAAAAGACACCTTTTAATCTCTCCAAACAGCTCTGTACCAAGAGAAATGTGGACAGAGCCAGCTGTTAGAATTGCTGTCGCTGGACAGAAGGAGGACAAAAATAAGCACTATTTTACTTTACATTACTTTTTCCATTGACCAATCCATTAAGCATGGACTTAAATACTGAATTTATAACAAAAAATACAGAGCATATTAATCCAGAGAAATAAAATATTAAGCCTCAAGTTGTGCTTGTGATAGAGACAGCTTACAATAACTCAGTCTATGTCTATGCACAGTGTAACATGTGGATCCTGAAACTGATCTGCTCTTCCACCCCAAACATGAATGACATTAAGCGGGATGATGATTAAACAATGAAGCCATACTGTAATGTGAGGTTACTATGCCAGAGGACAATATAAACAATACAAGGATACTTGCCAATACAATAACTTCTATTATGGAAGCAAATAATTTACATGTTCAATTAAAGTTAGGAAACAGTATTAGCTTCTTATAATTAAAAAAAACGACAAAAAAACCTTATCTTTGTTATTCAAGTGGGAAAAGCAGTAAAATACAAACATTCTGATCAGTTTTGAAAATCAGCATGTTGTGAAAAAGTGTTAAATTACAGGCTAGAAATTTTTATAAACAAAACAGAGCTAGAAACATTCTGTTGTCCCTTTTGACTTCTGATCATAAACTGGGCATCAGCGATGCCAAAGTTGGCAGAACAATAGATCCTAACACGAACTATGAAAAGGTCAAAACTGACCCATCTGTCTTAAAATAGAACAAAAAGGATATTTGATGAAAGCTGTTAACACCTACACATAAGCTTCTTTGTATCTTTTATACATTGAAAGAATAAATAAAATTGTATTAAAACTGTCTGTTTAAGAAGAGTACTATGAATAACCTTTATTGCAGTTTTTCATTGGCTTTTTGGTTAGCATCTGAATTTGAATGAAAAGTGCACTCCACTTCTCCAACTCCTAGCTGTTCAGAAACTGGGCTGGATAGTTTATGCGGAACTGAAAAGTTTGTGAATAATGCATTGCTAATAACTAGAACAAGTAACTTTCAAAAAAAGCAATTAACAAATGGTGCATCAAAGATTCCCTATTAAAAAAACCAAACTTAAAGCCTTGCTAAACTCCATGTAACATGAATTTGCCATTTTAGCAGTCACATGGAATATTTAGTATTTTCATGCTTTCACTACATTATCCCATTTCCTGTGTCCTACTTCGATATAGTATCACCCACTAATACACTGAAAGAAAAAAAATCACCTCTGTAAACAAACAGGATTTGCACTAAACATGCACCAGCTGGAAGAGAAATCTAGTTTCAGTTACCTCCAGATCTGAACATGAGATGGTATCTTTTTTAGTGCCATTCTGCAAATGTGGCCTTTTCAGCATGGGTCTCCAGCAGAACGTTCTCATGGAAGAAGGTTGCAATAGCAGCTGTGGGTATAGGCACGGTCAGACTTAGGGGGCACAGAAAGACAACAACTGGACAGCTCTCTCACAAGCCCCTTTCCCAGAAACCTCGGGGAAAGCTTGTGATCAAAAACTCTCATCCAAAGGCGAGCAGAAGAAACTTGCTGCTCTTACTCTGCCCTGACGTCAGGGAGCATGCTCGATCTCCGTGTCATCGCTCTCACTCCCTGCCAGACTACCTGCAGAAGTTTCTCCTCCCCCACCCCCGAGCACAGCTGTGATACTCTGCAGATTATGTCAAAACCACTTGTTTTGTCTTTGGGATGGCAAGAAACAAACTTATCCATTATTTTCTGCCGTTCAGGCCTCTAGTATCGCCACCAATATGCTGCCCTGTGAAAAACATTTGCCTACTGTCAGTTAACTAACAGCAGCTTTGTTTTTTGCATTTTAAGGTTCTTTGGAATATAGGACCACTATCATTAAAATTATTCTAGATCCTTTTCACAGCTCTTTATTAGAATTTAAAACTGGGAGTCAAAGTATGTTTGGCTATATTAAAAATGAACTAAAGCTATCTTTATCCATCAATTAATTCATCTTTGTTATTATTATATCCCATTTTTCACATATTTTGGCATCACTGTTAATTTATTCAACTTAGAACTACTGTGCAGCATGTAGATGTACTTTATCACAGGACTGTGTTAATTTACAAAAACATTTATAAAAAGTTTAACATATCTTTCTTTTTTGATTTTTGACATTTGACTGAAATTGAAATACATAGCTAAGGATAGCATATTGCATAAGATACATATGCATGTAACGTAAGATAGCATGTCGCAGTAAAGACTGCAGAATATTATCAGATCCTTTTCTTCAGCCCCTTTCTACTTCTCAGGGTATCCTACCAACCAAAAATATTTTTCAAGCAGTATGGTGTGAAAAATAATTGCTTAGTTACAAAATTGCATTTTATTTGAAGTTCATAGTTATTCAAACACATTTAATTTTCCTAGATAACTACTTTCTCTAATATTGGGTGTAGATACCTAGGTTTCTACAGCTTTATGCCCCAAGATCATGAACTGTAATATTTACAGTTATTTAAATATGGTACAGTTATTTAAGTATGTAAATATTTCTTTGAAAGCTGTACTTTATTACATTCTGATAACTGACATTAATTATTCCGTGTCAAATCTGCAAGCCCTCCTACATTAGCACATACATCTACAGTGCTTATATCCGTACAGCTTTCTTCAAGGCTTTACAAAGAAGTCTTCTGGTTCAGGAATATCCATGGAAAAAAATATTCTTCCAGATTAAGGTCTGTTAGAGTAATTTGGTTAGGGCCTCTGGATTAATCTCTATTAAATTCTATTAGACCTTTTCCTAAGGGTAATGTTTTCATATAATGAAATCCTGTAAACACAAGGTCAGGCAGTGAACCATGGCTAAGCTGCACAAAATTAAATTCAGGAAAGACTACATGCAAGGTTTTCCTTTTTGTTCATTTAATCCTTGGATAACTCATGGTCAATACTACAGAGGAAATACTTAGCAGACTTGTGTCCTTACATGCTTGTGCAGCAAAGAAACTGCAGTCTCATCTGGCCACGATGTGACACCTCCCCCTTTGACAAAGCTGCCTTTCAGCCTTCACATCCAGGCTTCTTCAGGGAAGCCAAAGGGCTAGAGAGTGGGAGGGTCACCACTGATACATATCTTTTAGATGTTGATACATGTCCTTGACAGTGGTGTAGAGACCAGCTAAGACCGAATGGTCCACCACTTCGGCCCTGGCCTCAAAAATATCAGAACATACTAATTTCCAGAAGTACAATAGGCTAAGCGTGAATACAAAGTGGTTACTTACTAGTTAAATATATATTTTTAAAACACCTAACATTAGCTCTGATGATCAACCACAGTAAGGTCAGCAATTACTACAGAAGATAAGCATCTGAAGCTCTTTGTTTCAGCTATCTTCATTAGTCTTAGAGAACAAAAGTCTCCAAGTCTTAGAGAATGAAAGCATTTAATGTGTTAACATGGTTAAATGTGGTATGAAAAGTGGCATTTTCACAATGATGGTAGTAATCCAAGCTGGAAATAATCCTTTTGTTTTTCATCTCTCCGAGTAGGAGCCATGGTAGTCCTCAGAACTGCCCCTTTGAAACATATACCTCATCCAGGAATGCAGTGTGCTCTAGTTCTGCTACATGAGTAGCATTTCAAAAACCAATGGAACAACTTCTGTACTTAGAAGTCTTCATTTTAACAGTGGCTTTCCTGGATGAATCAGCTATGTTTCTCATACATGCCATACTTAGCAGAAGTGAAAAGGGCATTGTGAACAGGCAAAGAGCAGCATCAGATTTTTTTCCTGCATGTTCAATAGCTAATTAAAATAAGTGTGACTGAATGAAATAGCCATGAGAATCTAAATGAAAAATTCTTCTCAAAATTCAAACTGAAATGCTTTAGGGCAGACTTTTCTCACATTCAGTAGTTTTTATCAACGTGTATTCAAAACAGTCCTGGGTGCTCTGATCTCTGTTACCATAAAAATGATCTCCATTTTATTTCTTAAGTGTTTCTTTATTCATGGAATTGTGTGTAAAAGAATGAGGTCTTATCTCCTGAACTGGGAAGAATATTTTGTCTAGATTAGGAAAAACAACACTTGGAATGGTAAAACAAAAGAATTATAAATTTTTGCACGAGGCTTCCGAGTTTTACCTTTCCTGGCTTTTGGGGTGGGGGGGTGGAGGGAGAGAGGAAAGTCAGTGTTGTACAGTAAAGGACTTGGCAAAAGGCACTTCAACCTACTGAATAATTTATGCTGTTCTGAAAGGTAATATATCCAATATCACGGAACAATGAATTACCTGCATTAGAAAGTAGATGAAAACAAAAGTATTTGCGCATCAGAAGTTTTGTACCTTTGTTTAACTAACAGTGTTGAACTTCAGTTTGGTCTTAGGCACTCCCTCTTACTCTGGCATAGGGAGATAACCGTCATGGCTCCACTAGGAAAAAACATACATGGGGGAAAATGCATTTTGGGCACTAGTATTCAAATACAGATGTGACATCTCAGAGATCCCTAGATAGAACTACAGACATAATCTTCTTACCTGTTCTTCAGAGAGAAGGGAGCAAACGCATCGACCCACGGGTGCAATGATGGTTTCAGCAAGAGGCAAGAGCCATGTCTGGTTGCCATTCTAAATCAGTTTAAAATGGGAAATGTGGCATGGGATGATCCAATACTCCTCTCACACTCTTTGTGGTGCAACCATATCTATATTTGGGGCTTTTCTGAATCCAGAGGGAGAGAGAAATTGAAGTTCACATGTCTGATCCAGGACTTTTGTTTACTATTAACTTTTCTGAAAATGCCACATTACAAGGCAGGTTTGGAGTACAGTCTTAATCTTTTAGTGAGTAAAGGAAGTACATGGATAAAATTGTACATGCTCTAGGAGACCGACATTTTGCAAGGTACTCGAGTTATCCAAGAAATATGGCTGCAAACCATTTAGCAGATACATTTTTCATTAAGCTAGCATGCATTAGACCTTTCCTGCCTGGTAAACTGTCTGAAGTTGAAGAGAAGCCTACTTTTTAGCAACAGGTAAATAGTATATTTGGTCTACCCAGACACACTGACTCCTTAGTAAACCAAAATTAGAATTTTTTTTTAAGGGAATGATCTCAAGAAACACTAACAGCCAAAGCTGGAGTCTAATTTCTGGAACTGTGAGGGAATAAACTTCCCTTTGCTCCCACATCAAATAAGCCTGGAACACTCGGAACTGAAGGAAATAAGTTACTGGTAGTAAGAAGACAGGACCAGCTTTGCAGAATCTGACCACAGAGGGCTTCTTCCTAACACACAGAATCAGTAGTGGAACAATAGTTGAAAAGTGCAAGTTATTGCCAAACAATTCCTTGACCAGTTAAAAAAAATAAAAATCTAAACAAAAACACATGCAGACTGATTAAACTTTATATTTTCCCACAGGTCTGAGACAGCAAGAATTAGTCCAACACCACCAACTATCTTATATAATATTTCTTCTTCCAGAGAGGAAGTTGTGAGGTCACTACAAATAATTAAAATACATTTTAAACTGATTAAAATATGTATTTTATGCAACACCCACGCAAGGAGAAACTTTGCTTCAGTAGAAAAAGGGCAATCCAGCTGTAGGCTGTTTTTATGTGTGTAGTATGAGTTGGCAGTAGTCTTTGAACCATATCCTTTGGGCAAATTTGACATCTATTTCACCCGAGGCAGGGACAGATCTTTTGAAGGATATTTCTTTATAATGAATGACTGACTGCTAGAAGTCATGTCATTGCCCTCCTCCGCCTCTTCAGATCCGATTTGCAGGCCAGGTGAATCTCATGACATGTCTCCCAGTAAATCAAGCAGTGATAAGAAATGCCTGAAATAGTCCCCATCATGCTGACACTACAAAATCTAAATGATGAGTTATTCTGAGAATTTGAGAAGAAACTCAACTCACCCTTACATTCATTCTAGAATACGGCAGCAGTTTTGCAGAAAATTCAATCTTTCAAATAGCACATTAGATTCTATGCAGAAAAAGACCTCCACACCTCCTTTAAATAAACTGTTTTTCCTTCTTATCTCTGCTCATATTCACTTGGACCTCCCTTCAATAGAGCAACTCTCTAACCTCATAGCAGTTTATTTAACTACAAAATATTTAGTTCTATAGCCAATAATTAAACAGTAGCTTTATTGCATATCCAAGTTTACTTCAAAAAAGGTTGTGTGACCTGTTTGTGTAAGGTGAGGCACTTCTTAAGTGCCTTGGTAGATAACAAAAGTAAATCATGGACATAAAACCAGGACCAATATGAGAACACCTGCCAGCTAACCATTCCTAATTGTTACCTTAACAAAGTTCTCACTGTGCATGTCTCTTCTCGTGACTGCAAGGTGAACTTCTTAAACTATTTATTTATTCTTTCATTCCATGCATTCTACAGTGGCAAAAACACTCTACCTATGAGAAAGAACTAATCAATTAAGTGAAGGATAAGATATTTCTGGAGGCAAACAATCCACAGCAAATAAAATCAGCCTTTTTCCCATGCAATTTGATTTGCTAAACATCTGAAAACGTTTCCATTCACAAGTCTGCTACAGCAATTTGAATCCTTTTTATCTTGCAAAGAGCAGCTGTGCAAGGTTTTGTTTTGTGTAAAATCAGCATAAAAACAAGAAATGAGTTATCCACCTATAAATATTTTTTTGCTTTTGGTGAACAGTGGATGCTTTCACTAGTTGTCATAAGGAGGTAGGAATATGGACAGATACGTATTTAAATAGTGTGGCTCTGCAGTACTATCAAATGGAAATAGGGAGTTAAATTTTTACTTTTCCTCTGGAGGCGCAAGCAATATTGCTCATCCTCAGCTTAATTTTACTGACCTTGGTTTTGTCAAAACCAAAAATAAATTAAATTTAGCCAGACTGAAATAACATACTTGGTTTGCAGTGATAATGTTTCATGCAGTGCTTAATAATGGATATATAACTGCATATTAAACAGAAAACAAGGTAGCTGATCACTTCATGCTGAAGAAGAATACCTAGACACAGAAGTTTCTTCATTCACTACATAACATGGAGCTCTTCTGGAAGTTAATTTCCCCATACATATGCAAAAAAAAAATCCTTCAAGAAGATTAAATCTCATATAGAGATATACATAGATATCTGTGTGAGAGTATGTGTTTGTATATCTAGGTATGGAGATATACAAACCTATGTTTGAAGGCCCAGAGCAAGATTACATAGATCATTAGAGTTACTGACTAATGACAGGCATACAATAAAAGATATTTTTAAAAAAATGTATACTTACCAGCACACTAAAAGTGCCTTTAAGGCTGTGAACACATCCTTCTTATACTGCACGCATTAGGAAGATGTATGTGCAACACCTTCCTTAACACCTGTAAGAAGAACATCGAAGACTATACATAATTAAAGAGTCTGCAAAAACAAAGAGTGGACAAAGTGGCAAATTATTTGATAGCGAGGAGAAATAACTTGTCTCAACACTCATACCATGCATCTTAAGATAAAAAGGAAGGCTACAAATAAATTGATCTTAATAGATTTGAAAAAGAAAAGCCATTACCTTTTCTGTGGAATTCTACTCAAAGAAAAGTGTTTAATAGAATTCAAGGGCAATATTCAAAATCCATTTTTAATGCGTCCAAATATATTTACTGCATTTTTTCATCTTCTACAATATAACTCCTTGACTTGCAATAAGGATTCCCACTTCTTCAGCTATAATTGAAAAATCTCAACCTTACAGAGACAAAATTTGCTCAGTTGCTATTCTTTTGACCAAGATATATTTTCTGTTTTCAGTTTATGTTCTTAATCCTCAAAAAAAGATAAACCAAAGGCAAAACAGCAAAACTCACTCTGAAGTGAAATCTAAAGGTAGCTTTATTTGCCTTTTTTTTTTTTTTTTTTTTTTTTTAAAATAACCATACCTGTATCTTTTCTCCCCATGTCCTGACTAGAGATGTATCTTTCTACTCTGGAAGAGAAGACTTGCAAATCCAGTGAAAAGACACCAATAAACATCTGAAACAGTGCCAGAAGTTAAATAAAACAAATACAAAGTTTTATTTATTTATTTATAAACTAAATCCCTCTGTTTCTGTCTCTGGATAGTGTTGTGGATTAACCTAGACTAAGGGAGAAAATCCCACACAACCACTCTCTCACTGCTCCTCCCCAACAGGACAGGAGAAGAAAATAAGATGGAAAAGCTCATGGGTCAAGTTGAAGACAGGGACATCCCTTACCAACTACCATCATGGACAAAAAAGGCTCAACTTGAGGAAAATTAATTTAATTTCTTGCCAAGTAAAACAGCGTTGGATGGCGACAAACAGACGAGAACTAAAGCACCTTCCTGCCACCCCAGCCCTCCCTCCCAGGCTCAGCTTCGCACCTCCCTTCCCCGCGGCGCAGTGGCGTGAGGAGCAGGGCTGCGGTCAATCCCTGACAGCTCCCCTCCGTCCTCCTCACACTTCCCCCCTGCTCCAGCGTGGGTGCTTCCCACGGCCTGCACTCCTTCAGGATAAAACTGCTTCTGCGTGGAGTCCTCTCCAAGCGTTGCGCTCCCTTCAGAAAATGCCCCCTACTGCGGTGTGGGGTCCTCCACGGAGAGTCTCCGCTCCGGGGGCGCCTCCTCCCCCGCCCTCTTCACTGACCGCGGTGTCTGCAGAGCTGTTTCCCGCTCTTTTCCACCCTCCTCCTCCTCTGTTTGTCTGGCATTTTTTGCCCTTACTTAAAGGCAAGAAGGGCCGAGCCATGCTCTGCGGCGGCTCTGTCAGAGCCGGCTGGAACCGGCCGCGCCCTGCCGCCCCTCACAGGGGCCGCCCCGCACGTCCCCCGCCGCTAAAACCCTGCAACAGCGTGACGGGCAGATAGAGCTGCGTTTGCAAAAGCGCGGTTGTTTAGGGGTAGGTTTATCGTGGGGTTTATTTTTTCAACCCCATTTAAAAATGGTATTTTCTGCTTTTCAGTTTGACAACCACCGCTACGTGTGTATGAGTGGGTATTAACAACGGAACAACCTTGAAAGTGGTGGCAAACAAGCACAACTCTGTAATCCCTACCGAAATCAATACTCTTAAAACTCCTGCTGTTCTTGACTGCTGTCTCACCTAAATGTCAGAAACCAGCACCATTAGCTTACACAATCATCGTAATTTTCTCTTAACATTTACTTACATTATGGGAAGTTAAAATCTGCCACATTCTTTTGGACACGCTGAAAAATGCTGAATAAAATATCGAATTATCCAACTACCCATCAAGCCTTTTTTTTGGCTGTACTGGTGATTTTTAGTTTAATTTCTGATTTGTAAATGCTGGGGGGGGGGGAGGTGTCCCTCCTTTTTGGTAGTCTTGAAACCTTCACAAGGTATGATCATTGGATGGCAGATGAACATCTCTCCTTTTCTATAGCTGACTTCTTGAAAATACCTCGCAGCCCATCAGGAGGCTGCAGTCTACGAATCAAAAACCTTGGAATTACACCATCAGAGGTAGCATCTTGTTTTGGTTTGCATTTCTCCAGATCATACACGTCCGAGATTTTGGATTGTCAGCATTGCTCATAAAGTAGGGTCGGAAACATGAAAATGGCCAAAGGAAGAGAATTGGGATCAAAGTGCTGAGAAGAATGTTCCGAAGGACTTGACAAAATGACATGATTTCTTAACCTCAGTCAGAAAATATTACCATACTGTTTGTCAAAAAAATTATTCAAGGAATTTACTTGTATCTGTTAGTTATCTGACACTTTGGTGTCAGAATAGGCTCCCTTTAACTCTCTTTGTGGCACTGATGGTCATGTTTAATAATCTGGTGTACAGTAATTTATTTTTTTTTCCCACTGGCATGATTGCAGAATATTCATTTCAAATTTGAAATGTATTCATCCCACCTGCCATGAAACCATTTACGCATTAAAGAACAGTGAGATGTTCCAAATTGCTTGGAACCTGTTCAGGTGGTTGGCAAACAGATCTCGCTGCAGGTAGTAAACCCATTCGGCTGGATTCAAAGGCTGGGCGTCTACATTTTGTTGGGTTTGTATTTCATAATAGAATTATAATTCACTGAGGTGCTGAGCAAGTGCAGTCAATAACCCTTCCCTTGGCTGTGCATGCTTCTCTCTGTGGATTGCTCACCACACTTAGAACATCTGAGGACCCTTGGATCCCACTCAAGGCCTTACCTCTGATGTTTGTTTATGCACAGGCATTTCTAAGGCACTCAACACTGTAGTATCATAGTCCTTTGAGGACATAGTAGAACAAGCCTTCCAACATGCTTGAAAATTAGAGAAGGAACATGACACCACTTTACAAATAGAAATACCAAGTCCAAGTACTCAGAGTACTCAAAAGTACATGGACTGCTTTGCTTAGTCACCTGAGAAATATAATTTATGACTGAACTGAAGGAGTAAGGTAATTAATCAAGGGGAAATTGGGGGGAAGGGTGGAAATTAGCTTTCAATTCATTTGAGGAGTTTGTTTCTCTTAGAGCACTGACAGAACATTATCAGTGTACACACTCATATGCACACATGCAAGGCATTGAAACACTTGGAGCTACAAATCCCATGCTGTTCACCTTTAAAGGATGAACACTTCTGTACCACAAGAGTTCCCTGTTGGAGTCTGCAGAACAGCACTGTGGTTAGCCACTGTGCAAAAATGACCACTGGTGCACTGAGAAAGACATGACAAGGCTGAAGAGGTGTGCTGGTTTTGGCTGGGATAGAGTTAATTTTCTTCATGGATGCTAGTATGAGGCTGTGTTTTGGATTTGTGCTGAAAACTGGTGATAACACAGGCATGTTTTACTGCTGAGCAGGGCTTACACAGATTCAGGGCCTATCCTGCCTCTCACCCCACCCCACCAGCAAGTGGCTGGGGGTGCACAGGAAGCTAAAAGGGACATGGCTGGGACAGCTGACCCCGACTGACCCAAGGGATATTCCACACCATATGACATCATCCTCAGCATACAAAGCTGGGGGAAGAAGGAGGAAGGCGGGGACATTTGGTGTGATGGCATTTGTCTTCCCAAGTCACCATTACATGTGATGGAGCCCTGCTTTCCTGGGAATGGCTGAACACCTGCCTGCCCATGGGAGGGAGGGAGTGAATTCCTTGTTTTGCTTTGCTTGCACACATGGCTTTTGCTTTCCCTGTTAAACTCTCTTTATCTCAACTCGAGCTTCCTCACTTTTACTCTTCTAATTCTCTCCCCCACCCAGCAGGGGGGAGTGAGCGAGAGGTTGCGTGGTCGCTTGGTTGCTGACTGGGGCTAAACCACAACAAGAGGAAACTGCATTAATGTCCAGGTTCCTTTCAGTATGACATAGAGCAGTGGGTGCTAAGGACGGTCTTGCAGGACATAACATGTCTTCTGAAGTTCAGCAGTGCCCAGGCTTAAGAACACCCTACACTATGAACCTCCACTATGCAGAGAGTCATTAGGAGTGTGGAACTGATTTTATTTTATATTTGTTAAATAATTTTTAGATTTTTGTTATTCCATTCTTATATTAGCTGTATCAACAAAATTCCAGTTACTGTGAAGTCCAGAGGTGGAGTACCCTCGACGTTAATTTAATCCCATTGACAAAATCTGAACATCTCCATAACAGTGCCTTAACTGTGCAACTACTGGTCGTTCTGGTGACTGTTTTTTTGTTTCCTTTTTTTTTTTTTTTTTTTTTTTTTTTTTTTTTTGGAAGGGATGAGAAATCTATACATAGTGGCCTGGATTAAATATCTGGATAGTTGACAATCTCAAGTTGAAAGAATGAAAGAAACATCTGTGCTTACTATACATGATTAGACACTTATGTACTGTTCTTTTTTTTTTCCTGAATTTAACTCTGACTAGTTTAAGCAATGCTTTTTAGCCAGTTACTTCGGATCATTTAATTTAGTGCTTAATTTTTCTAAATCTCTCCAGATCTCAAGAAAGCTACAATTTCATTGAGAAACTGAGTTTGAAAGAATATTCTATGACCCATGTGTTCTTAATTATGGAAATTAAAGGACTTTTCCAAGGCCACTCAAAACGTAGAGAACTTTAAGTAGCTCAACAACATTACTCTTTTTCAGTCTTATCACAAGCATGCGCTGCCATACGTTACACTCACCCTTAATGATAGAGTAGAAAGCAGTACCTTATTCTTTTTATAAAGGTAAAGCATTTAACCAGATGGCCAAAGGCTATTGCTTGATTACAATAAACAAGACAAAAAAAAGGAAACACTTGTGTATGTGTATTCATTTTCAATACTCTTGTGCAGAAGTAGAACAAAAATCCAAACCCGAGATTCTTATGACAAATAGAAGAGCCTTTCAAAAAATTCTCCAGGTCAACAAACCTAAGCTATTTCATACTTGTTTGAGGATCTAGCTGAAGACTTGAAAGCCCTTCTGCACACTACTTTGCTGTCATCCTTTTACATCTGTCTCTCACCATATACTTATTTACCTGTTTGGGTTTGCGTTTTTTTTACGTTGCCTTTTTTTCTAGGTTAAACAGAGCAGAAGTGAAGAAGTAGCCTAAGAGTTTCTTAGATGCTAAGTTTGTGAACAGTTCAGGAGGTGACTGAAGATGTAGTACACTCTGGTGCAAAGAAAATGAAAAAAATCGCACATACTATGAAGCCTCTAAAAAAAAAATCACCTAGACAACACAGAATTGTGTGCCGTGTTTCTAAATGGAAGTCAGTATATAGAAAACAAACAGAAATAATCTTCTGTCTCTATGAACTTATAGTCAATACAACACCTGTTATTTGTCTGTAACTATAAAGCAAATACAGTACTGACATTTCCACTTTCAATTGTAATTTCTGTCTTACAACACATAGTAGCAGAAACAGAGAACAAGCCTTCATACTTTGTCTATGGAACCTTTACTGGGATAACAGCTGCCACCCTGCTGACCTAGTGGCTTCCAAATTGACTGTTGAATCTCTTGTCTCTTTTTATCCCAGAAGAAATTAGTCCAGTTATGCTTTTTTTTAAAGGGGGTTGTTTTTTGCTAAAAGTTTCTAGCTTGAGAATGAGCAGAGAATGCAAATGCATTGTTTAAATGTAATTACTTTTTTTTTTAACCCAGAACTGACCTTAAAGTGGAATTTCAGCTCAGTGAAGAAGAGGTTTTTGAAGGGAAAAGAAAGTATTCTGAAACAGGACAAAACAATTAAAACCACACAATTTTTTATGGAGTGGAAATCTTAAGTAGTTAAATAACAAAGGCAACAAGATCCCAAGATCAGGAGTCAGACAAGCCAGGAGGTGTGCAGTACCTCCTGCATTGGGGAGTTTTATATCATGCTAAGCAAGCTATTGAGGAGTATAGGGAGCAAGATAGGCTGGTAGCAAACCACACAGCAAGGAATGCTGTTCAGCTGACATGCTAATCTCTTTTTTGCCAAGAGTGTGGACAAACCTTCAGAATACTTCTGTTTGCTCCAGAAAAATACCTTATTTTATAGTTCCAGCTCTACTGAAGATATGTTTAAATTGTAAAGCCCCTGATGTATATACGCATACCGATGAGAACATAGTTTCCTAGAGCAAATGTAAGCGAATACACCAAAAAATAGCTTGCTCATATGAAAAATGAATGTTTTCCTAAAGCCCTGAAAGAAGCCATTTTTTCAGCCCCAGAAAATAATTGTATTTTATTATCTCTCTCTCTCTCAACCCAACTCAAAACCACACCTTAAGAATTAGTCTAGAAGAGGAAAAATTTTATGCCAAAGAACACTTTATTTGATGTGTTGCAAACACACACTTTAGTCTTTAAAAAAAAAGTAAAAAAAAGGACCTTGGCTGAAGAAACATGTTGGCTTGTGCGAATTTCAATACTGATTATTTTAACATCCTTTTGTTAATTATATATTATGAATTCTTCTAGAACTGTTCACACGTAACTGGAGATGTCAGTGTAAATGTGGAAAAGCAGGGTCAGGCTGTTAGGCCCTGACTGACCCATAAAAGGGAGCATTTAATTATACAAATGAAATTAAAATGAAAGCAGACACATGAACTCACACTATCTTTGCAAAAATATGACGTATTTTTCACTGATGATTGTGAGCCTGAATAAACAAACTCAAGAGTTTGTTGACCTGTATTTTCTGTAACTTCAAGAAATAACAGCTGGCCACCACAGCATCCTTGTGTCTTAGGACTAACAATTTAATAGTCAGTGCTTAGCTACAGTGAAACAGGAAAGTATTTTGCTTGCTCAGTAATGGACCTTTGGAAAGGTACTAAGTAAATAAAATAAAAGTAGAAAAATATTTTCTTTTATTCTTAACAGAATGGATTTTTTTTTTTTTTTTTCACAAGATGCCCATGAGGAAGATAAGAGTCATCATTTAATCCTTAAACACAACATGGCCTTGAAACCATGTTATGATAGACATAAATATACAATGCTGAGGTGAGTCTCTGTGTACCTTAAGACTTTGCCATACCTTCCAATACAGGGCTTTCACAGGTAAAATGCCTGAGGTCCTTCACTTGACACAAATATCACAATGAAGCGGTGTGGGCTTTGTTGAAAGAACCTGGCTTAATAGCCACAAAAGATTAAACTGAAACCTGTGTAAAACTAAGAGCAGCAAGAATCCCAGATGAGCTCATTTTCCACTAAAATGATGTTTACACAGTCTTCCTAAAGAGCAGGGACAGGCAGCAAAGCACAGTGAAGTTCTCCAGTGTAAGCAAAAGGGACATGGTACTTGATGATACTGCCAGATCATAAAAGGCAAAGTACACAGATTGCTGTAAAGTGGAAAGAGAGTGCACCTGAACTTCATTCCAGGCATCACTTCTCTGTGGAAGTCCCAGTAGAAGACAAAGTCTCGCTACAGTACAGCTGATAGTTTCATACTGAGAGTTGTAAAACTGCTGTAACTGCAACATGAACTGAAATGCTGTAATCAGTTCAGACCCAGTCTCAGCCTCATACATGAAATTTCAGATAACTTTGAAATTAGGTTTTGGTAACAAGACAGTAAAAAAAAACCCCGAGCCAAATTCTTTTGGGGCATCTATGAGGCTTACAGGGTCCACAAAAGGAAGTAATACCAATTACTTATGTTGTTACAAAAATCAGTTTCAAAGTACTTCTACAGTTTTTTTTTAAAATGCTTTGCAGCTCTATGGCACAAATAATATAATTCATTTCAGTTAACTTTAGGGTTCTATAATACAGATTACAGACACTAATTAGTCATTTTGTATTTTCTTTGAGGCCAAATGGCAAGAAATAGCCACTTTCAAGATGCAATTAATTTAGCCTCTTTTAGATAACCTGCTACAGGATGCAAATAATTACCTTAGATGATACTGATTAGAACTCCACTGATTACAACAGACTTGGAATGGTTAGCTTAGAGACAGATACCATCAGAGATCAAGATGTAAGAAATCTTACAAGAAGGCAAAGGAAGGATTTTGAATCTAAATCAGAACAAACCAAATTAAAATTTGGTGCATGAAATGAAAAATACAGCTCTTACCCAGCTGACTTTTACTGTATGTCCACGTGCTGCCATCCCAGATGGGTGCTTGGGCGGTAGGTGGGGTAGCTGTGGCTGCAGGCAGGCTGCTGCGGGACGGGCTGGGAGGTACGGCCCTGTGCTGGGTGCTGCACATCGGAGCTGCAATTCCATCGAGTGAATGTGACAATTGATCTCTGCCTTTGAACAGCTTTTTGGACCACTGTACTGTTGGTTAAAAAAGAATGGCTGCTGTCATTACTTTCTTTTTAGGACATGTTTTTAGATCCCAGCTAAACAACAAATTCCCACTCGTGTGGTGGTATTTACCAGACCTCAGAAATTAGAGGTTTTAGTAGTAGTACAGCATACCTAAAAATTGGACACACGTCTAAGTTCTTCAGATTTGTCCCAAAGTTCCAGCTCTAGTAATGTCATCCAGATATATATTCAACACAAGGATGTAAAATCTTTAGTGGGGGAGATTTCCTCAGTAGATGAAACTGAAGAATCAAAATTTAAGATATGGAGGTCAGATTCTACTGTAAATCAGAACACTTTCACTTTGACCAGAGTTCGCTCTCAACATGTGTTCGTCTACAACATGTGGGTGTGACCACTTTGTTTTTACCACATGCTTTTGTCCTATTCCTTTATTACCTGCCATTAGTTAGATGTAATAATTATGAGTGAAAAACTGAAGTAATACTTTAAAGTATGTTTTATATCACGTAGCATTTGCAGAATTAATCTCCTAGCATTAGTATAGTTAAATTTGTATTAGTACACTCTTTGCCGGTAATTGGCACCTAATAAATACCTAAGTAGAAATCAAGTTTATTTTTATTTGCTAAGGCATTTCACTTACTGGTTCTAATTTTAGTGGTCACTGTGAGTTTCTTAACCCTTTAAGCAGGTGTTGTTATTTATTAATAATTTGCTTTCCTATCACTAAGCTGTAAAACACATCGGTCATAATGCTAAATGATGCCAAGTTATTCTATCCTTGATGTAAGCTTACAGCATATTTTATGTTTGATACATTTTCTAGCATTAAATGCATCATTTTTAGACAACTGGTCACTGGGTAATCATAATTTCTCTCATATTTTTCAAGCAAGTAGAGGAGTTTTCTAAAGCAGTTTCAGAAGGAAGAAATGAGGTTTGTTGGCAGAGGCAATATCTTTTATTAGACCAGCTGATATAATGGGGAACAATCAGGCAAGCTTTCTAGCACACAGTCATGTAATCAATTCTTTTTGAAAAAACTACATAAGCGGAAAAGAAGAGTAGAAATTGAAATCTTATTTTCACAGCTCATGTGTGGATTAGCAGGAATGTAATTTTGAAACAGAACAACTTTGAAAGATACATCTTCAATTTGCAGATTTAAGTACCTATGAATAATAAAGAATTTTTTTTAGAATAAGGCATTACTTTCTCTTAGTTTCCAGTAATGTCATGGGAGTTATCCAGATTTTCAAGTCCTAAAAATAATACCTTTTATAGATATTTAATGTATGTGATATACCTTGTAGAAAACACAAGATATATAGCTCTTTTATGTGCATGCAGAAACAAATTTCAGGATCATCAGAAACAGAGATTTCAATAAAAGCAAATAAAGACATCTGTGTACACACAATAGCCACTAACTCATTTTCTATATAGAGTCTTCATATGTATATGACAAATGAGTAATTAGGGCCTTTATAATCCATACAAAGAGCCACGCAGAGGTCCTATGAAAGCACATCCACATTACAGATTCTGTACAGTGGCAAAGCACTGCATCTAAACTTAGCAGCTCTGCCTCACTAGGCAGCTATTTTTTTTGATGGTTCTAGAGCAAGCTTGACTCAAAACAGCTCAGAGGTCTCAGCATTTAGCGCAGCTCCGACATACCATAGTTATTGAAATGAATAAGTAAATGAGCAAAAAATGCACAACTGTCCACAGAAGTATGGATATTTGCCTCAATAATGCTTTGTCCTTCAGCATTAAATGGTTCAGACTGCATGGAAACACAAATATTTCTAAATAAGGAAAAACCCAACTATGTACAAGTAATATAGGAGACTGCAAGAATTAAAGGGTAAAACATAGTGTTACGATGAATGTAAAAATTGATGAAATTCAGAATTAAGGTAGGCCTAAATATGCTGATATTAGCTTTGACATATGAAAATCAGAGCTAAACATACTAACTTTATACTAAATACTACTTTAACTGTACTTTATTGTGGTGTCATGGAAAAGCCATGTGGTTACAATATTAGCTTGAATTTCCCAGATCAAACTAATTTTGAGACAATATTTCTTTCAACTTTTCTGTCTGAACATAACCACCACAACAAGCTTCTCTGTTCTCTCTGTAAATGTAACCTATAACAATTTGAAGGAAAACACCTCCCCAAAGCAGGACTAAATCCCAGAGAGCTTTGTCTCCAATAACATACTCTAATTCAACAAACAGCTGCACACCCAATAGGCGAGGTTCATCTTCTTATGAATGGTCTACTGAGAGGGTGAGTCATTCAGGTTGCAATACAAGCAGGGGATTCATTTATACTCTTTTCCATAAAAGAACAATGGTATATCACATAAAATAATCAGACAGCAAATTCATAAGGAACTAAAGAAAGCACATCTTCAAACAACTTGCAATTAATCTTTTAATTAATTGCCACAGTGATCATTTAAAGTTTACAGAGGTTGAAGAAAGTTACTACAGATAAACCAAAGGCTGCTAAACACAGGGAGCTATCTATGGCTGAGCTCATCCCTCAACTGCACTTTTCTGGAGGATGGGAGGATACCTGGGGAAAGGAGCACCACCACTTTGTCTTGTTCATTCTTTCCTAAGCTTTTGCTGTAGACTGCTGTTAGACACAGGATACTGGGCTAGCTGAACTTTTGATATCCATACAGACAGTCTTGTGGTCTTGCATTTTGACCTCATGAACTTGAAGTACTTTAATTTAGTGCTTCGAGTGTTCCACGGAGGTCAATATGTACATATATACACACCAAAGACATTAAAAGTTCAAATATTTTCCATATACATGGGAAACACTACTGAAATGCTAATTAAAAATTATAAGTTTACTGTACATCACACTTTACATTCAAAATACAAGCTAAATAATGGGCAAATTAAGTAAATCTGTCTGTAATCATCACCCTCTGCAGTGTAGGGTAAACTGAGAAAAATAACAATCCCATTAACTATAACAACAGCTGAAAGTATAAAGAGCCAAACAGACTTTGAGGGTAAAATCAGTTACCTTCAATCCTGCACAGGAAAGAGTATGTCCCATCATGTTCTAGTAATACTTGGGTCATTTTACTTGATTTTTTTGTAACAAAGTTCTCTATAATAACATACAATGAACCACTTCTGAGAAGTCTGATTGCAATGTAAACATCAGGGAAAATAAACCGATTTATGCTCATTTAGGAAAATTTAGCAGTGTATTGGTGCAGCTAGGCAGCAGTTTAGCATTACTAATAATGAAAAGCCAAAATTAAAGCTGTAGACAGAAAATTAAAGGTATGGGGGTTAAATTTGCAAACGTAACATAAATGGAGGAAAGTTAGCAGATAATTAGAGTTTCTAATTTTGCTTTAAATATCTCTCAGGTTGCGCACCAGGCAATTAGATTTCATTGGGTTTCAATTTACTGTTGGGAACAGTTGAAAGTGTAAGACTTTGGGAAGAGTAAAGGGAATTATGGGTTTTTTAATGAATATCCTGAAAGTTACTGTAATGTGAACACAGATCTCAAGCTACAAAGGAAATTACTTTAGCCCTTCTTTAAAGAAATATTACTCATAGATCACAGTTCCTTTGAAGTACAGCTCTGTAAAACAATATAACAATATAGCAATATATTAAAAAGCTAGACAGAATTTCTAAAAAAAAAAAAAACCAACCCCAAACCAAAAACCCACCACCAAAAAAACTCCCCAATTACAAACAAGGAAAAAATGCCAAACAAACATCATATTTCTACTAGTAAATAGCACTGAAGAACCAAAAAATGCACCAGTATTTTTCTCCCACTAGTTCATGGTAGTCTTCCATAAACACAGGTAGAGACCTAAAGTCTAATCAGTAGTTGTAACTACTAAATTATGAATTACACAAAATCTGGTTGCCTTTCACCAGTAAAAGTAAGTTCATATGAAAAAGCATGCATCAACTGCAGAGTGCCCAGGAAGAAATAAAGTAAACATTCAAGAGAGCAAAAATTCAGTTTGTTTTTTTCTGTCCCTAAGGCTCATTGCAGAATTTAGAATCTATGAAATTTGCCTTGCTTTCAAGAAAAGAATAAAAATACGCAGAAAGATCTTAGGAGTTTCCTCCACTCCAAACTTTTGTAAGTATTTATTTTTATTTATATTAGCATTATCAAGTGGGGAATAACATCACTTACATGTAGATGTAAGTCTTGGGAACAGGCATGCTGGAGAGACAAAGGGAACTAGTGCTGCTTCTGAACAATCCACTGTTTTAAAATTCCATTCCCCACACTCATATTGTTAAAATTAATATTAGTGCTCAACAACCAAGATCTTTCTTTCTAGCAAAAAATAACATGCCATTAACAACTTCTACCATTTTTTTCTGAAAAGAATAAACAAATCCTAAACCTTTCTCTCTAAAAATTCAATTTCAGAGCTTAGTTGAGACATTGTGGCTTCCCTACAAATCATCAGATAAGGTATTAGATAGCTGATCTGAGAAGTAGAAAGTTTGTAGCCCAGTGAATATGGTTTTGCCACCACTAGTAAAAAACCACCCATTTTTACTGACCTGATCATGCCAAGTATCCGAAGTCGTCTGAGCTTGCCTCAGGCAGACTGATTTTAGCTTGTTTTAGCAGGGATAGCAGAGTGATGCTGCTAACTTGTTCTAGGTTGGTCCCATAAATACCAAATACAAACAGTAGAGGTTTAACAAACCTGCACAGCCACAGAGTAACTGACAGCATCCTCTTCTGTTAGCTTGCTCTGGGGGAGGCTGTTGTCATACTTTCTCTAATAGGTAACTGGTGAAGAGAGCCAAACTTCAGCTGGGAATCGATGAAGAAAGTAAACAGACCATGCTAGAAAACAGAAGTATACCCTCAAGCAGACTCAAATCCGATGAGGAAGAAGCCTTTAGTGTGAGCTGTACTTCTCCTGGGGTAGGATTCAGATTGTTGATGATGGCCTGTTACCTTCTCCCCTGCCACGCACTTCTCCCTTAGGACAACAGAAAGCTGAAGGACCCAGGGGAGTCTTGGGTGGTGAGCATCACGCCAGGGAAAAGGGACAGATTTGAAGATATGAGTGTATATGCTGGTCTCAGTTGTATTCTTAAGTGTTGCAACTGGACTAATAATAGTAATATGTAGCTGTATCTTTTTATTACATCATTTCAGCATTAATTTAACTAAGGAGGAGTTTTTGACAGCTGTGTTTCCTTTTGCCTGCAACAAGAATTTGAATTTAACAAATTCATCAGTCTTATTTTGCCCCTGTAATCTTATTTGTGCCTCACCTTTTCTGCAGTGAAACAAAAATAATCATCATTAGAAGAAGGAACAAATGGGATGACTACTAGCCTTTGTAGCTGTTGAAATAGAAGTGGTTTTCTACTAAAGTTGCAATCAAAAAAGATGGAGTTAGTTCATGAACTGAAAACAGAATTTTACTTTCATTTAAGTCTTTCTCTGTTCCAGACACAAGCTCTTCAGTTCCTTGGCTTTGCTTTCGCTAGGCTTTCTGTCATTTAATTATTGTTTTTGACTATGTATTGTAGCTGTACGAAACATGCTACTGAGGAGCTCAAGTGACAACACATTTTTTTCCATTTTGGGGTCAGAATGGTAACCACTCCTGAGTTCCAGCTGGTCTGTTTGATTCAGGTTCAAAATAAGCTCACAATCTCAAAGTAAAAGAAGTCATAACAACATGTTTTAGAAGTACTCAGTCGAACATTTGAAAATACTGTTCAGCCTTTGTCCTAACTTTATCCAAGAATCTCAAATAATATAAAAATATAAATTAATTAAGAGTCTGATAATAAGGTGTAGAACAGAAGTAGTAATTATTTTTCTAATAAAAGTAGGTGATTTTTAATTCTTTTTTTTTTCAGTAGAAGGCATCCCTACTTTTTAATGCTCTATGGGCTCAGTCTTGAAAAGATACATTCATTTGAGTATTTTTGCTTTAATTACTCTTGGATAATAGGAAAATATGACAAATAATTTGTCTTTACAAAACAGAAGGTGGTAGTCAGAGAAAGAAAAAATAAGGTTTCCAATGACTATACTGATAAAATTAAAATTAGTTCAGCTTATCAAAGTTGTATAAGTAACACATCCATTTAGTTACTTAGCAATTTTGTCATCTGAAATGTAACATGGGTAATTAGTTGAGAAAGCAGGGTGTTGTATTATCTATGTCATTGCATCATGGCATAACAATTCAGTACTGCAGCTTTGACAAATACTACAAGAAAGACTTCCATAACATCATGTTTTAAAAATTTAATCCTAAAGGAGGTATGTGAGAGGAAAAGGAAGGAAGGAGGGTTTTTATTTATTTAATCTCTTACATAATATATATTACTATATACCTTTCTATAAAGGAGCGATTTGGCACACATGATCCATAGGATCAGTGGAAATTCTAGATTTTTAATTTCATTAAAAACAAAACAAAACAAAACAAAACAAACAAAACCAAACCAAAACCAGACCTGTATATTTGTAGGAGTCCTAAGCAGTCAACAACTCTTACAACACTCAAATCATACACTTTTCTAAAAATATATAAACTGCATTCATAAATTTTAAACATACATGTCACTATATTATAGCTCATTTAGTGAGCAGAACTCCTGTAAATCAGTGAAAAGTTTGTACTCTGGTATTTCAGATCATTCCATCCCCGAATTCTTATAAATTAGGCTAAGGAACTCTTACATACTGTAAGGAGGTTGGTATGATAGACATTGTCAACAGAGGCCCACCAGGTTAAACTCCAGGCAAAATAAAGTTAAAACTGCCATTTCCTTCTAAAATCAAGCCTGAGTAGACAAAGAAACCTCATGGCTACTGCCTATATATTTGAGTTCCAATATTCATCTTAGAAATAACATGAACACCCTTACCGAAAGGCTATGGGCTGATTACCAAGAGAGAAGGAATAAGTTGATTCCCTTAAAGTTATTCTACTGTACAGAAATTAATTCAAGCTTCAGTGGGTGAAAGAAGGAGTATAAACAAAACTGGTCATGGAATTTTTCTAATGGGGTGGGAGGAAAGCTGTCTTCAGGTCCCTAAAACAATAAAGAATTTGCATTTTACCCACTGAGTAAGAGTGTTTACAGCAGAAATAGTACAATGATAAGGATTTTACCTAGATTTCAATTATATTAA
>WEKW01001279.1:186742-201176 GCA_013389905.1 Sula dactylatra | reverse complement strand
TTCTTGTTATTCCACCAGTTGGGCTTCCACACAAGTGACATGACTTACCCTGCTATGGCAACCTCCCAGCCCATGGTGCCCTTCTCCTGAGAGGCACCATCTCCTGAGATGCTCCTGATCCTGACCCATCTAGAGTCCACTAGGCCTCTAGTGCCATTGGGTAGATAATGGTGCATTCCCTTTAGTGATTTTCACCCAATGGTTTCAGACTGGGCAAATGGAACATTTTGTTAGCCCAAAGGCTCAGTGAGTTTTTCTGCCTGCAGAAATACAGATAGCGCTGTCTCCCTCCTGCAGGTTGCCAAGAACAACTGAGTGCTTGCTGACAAAGGACAGCAAGTAGCTTATCAGTTACTCAATAAGGACAAAGGCTTTCTTCATATGAAGACATCAGAAGTTTCATACAAGTGCCTTATCCAAATATCATCAGCATTTCAGTGAGCATTGCTGAAAACACCTCTTCTGTCTGTACCTCAGTCCAATGTACAGTCATAGGACAGCAGGATAAGAACCACTTTGTCAAAGCAACCACTACAATACATCCCATCCCTCTTTTGTGCCTGGGATATCTGATCACCTCAATTAATTTGTCTCTATGAGGGTTATTTCCCACTTAGTGCAAGTTATCTTCAGGTGCATTGCAGATGTAGTCCTGTAATTTATTCTTAATTACTTGTTTACTTATACAATGTTGCTAATAAAGGGGGGGGGGAATCCCATTTAGGTACCTAAACAAAAGCCAGGTGTTTGGACATACTTACCCTCACTAACTCCTGCTTTCACAGCTATAGAAGTTTTGACTGTTGCTACTATAAGCTTTTTACTAAAACTGAGATGCTTAACGAAGTAACTAAATAAGTACTGAGCATTCCTGGTGTGCTGGTTTTGGCTAGGAAAGAGTTAAATTTCTTCATAGTAGCTTGTATTGGGCTATATTTTGGATTTGTGCTGAAAACAGTGTTGATAACACAAGGATGTTTTAGTTTTTTCTGAACAGCGCTTACACAGAGTCAAGGTGTTTGCTACTTCTCACGCTGCCTCTCCAGCAACTAGGCTGAAGGTGCACAAGAAGTTGGGAGGGGACACAGCTGGGACAGCTGACCCCAACTGACCATGGGGATATTCCATACCATATGATGTCATGCTCAGCAATAAAAAGCTGGGGGAAGAAGAAAGAAAGGAGGGAACATTTGGATTTATGGCATTATGCATGATGGACCCTCCCGATTCTCTCTGCTGTCTGACTGGAAGGGAGTAAGCAAGTGGCTGCGTGGTGCTTAGTTGCTGGCTGGGTTTAAACCATGATACCTGGGCACCTAGCTTGGATATTATGGTTCCCCTATCCCCTCTAGATTTTTATTAAAGCTTCACACTCTCAGAGTAATTGTTTGTTGCTGATGTCAATAGAGAGACACAAAGCAGCTGTGATAATTGTTTTATTCCAAGTACTCAAGGGATACCAATCCACTCTTGGATCAGCACACTGAGTGGGCAGAGGTGATGGCTGACCTGCTGTCTGCACAATCTGCTGCCATGTTGCAGGATCTTGTGAGGCCCATGCAGAGCCCCAGTAACATAAAGCTTTCCATAAAGCTGTAGATTTACTGGACTGTGGTTGTATCATAACACATAGTGGAGAATAAGTGTTCAGTGGAGCAGCAGAGGATAACTGCCAGACAGTAGGTTAAGATCAGCAATGAATGGTTCACAGCTGAAGCTGGTACCTTTTCAACCAACACAGGCTGGAAAGTAGTAGCTTTCTTAGCATTGTTGTTAATGTTAGCCTTCCCAAGTGCATCCAGCAAGGTGTGTGGCTGTGTGGCCAGCGTCACCATATCTGGGCAGGGTATAAGTGTTCAGCCAAACTTTTCTGAAGCACTGGGCAGGAGACTGATTTTGGTAGTACTTGATTCCTGAGGGATTTGCTTCAGTGAAGGTGTCTTTAAAATCTGTCCTGAAATGGCTTAAAGCCAGCACTTGACCTACATAAAAATATGCTAGTCTGTCTATCTTTAGGCTCTAAATGTATTCAGATTTTTTTTTAGCTAAAAAACTATCCAGAACATCAAAATATATGTAAAGCTATTACTTTACAAGTACATCCATCAGGTTAGCTCAGCAAGTCTTTTTTCCAAAAGTCCTCTTCCATGTGTCAAAAGGGAATAGAGACCTCTGTAGCTGTAAGAAACAGAAAAAAAGATCGATGCTTTGGAAATCCTACTTTTCTACAGCATTTCCCTGGTCTGTAGTGTTTATGCTTTAATATTTGTTCACTGCCACTCTGTAATCTTGGGTTTATTCTGTAAAAGGCCATGCGTTTCTCTTCTGAGAGGGAGCTACTGTTGTTTAGCTGTTGTTTTTTGATGAGATTTATTCAGGTAGTCAGTGACTTTTCCTGTACCTCCTATTGATTGTCTGGAATGGCTCAGCCTGACAAGGTGAAAATAGCTAGTGTTTTATTTTTTCTAGTACCTGTTTATTTAGCCAGTTATGCAATGCACTTACAGACTGGTTGGCTGATTGATTTAATGCTGCTTTGTACTGCTGCTGGCATCCTTCTGGGCAACAGGACTGGAAAAGGGCTTTCTGCAGCTGAGGGCTTATGCCAGTGTCCATGCATTAGCAAACTGCATGTAAGGCATTTTAGTCAAAACCATCCCTTGTAAGCCATGGTTGTCCATTTGCCCAGGGTTTGTGACTGCAAATCTAGGCTTAGACATGCTGTAACATTGCCAGCTGGCAGTGCAGTGAGTTACTGCTGAGACAGGCTTGTGCCAAAAGTGGTATAAAGGAAACAGGGAAAATGTATTATAAAACATAGTAAAAGAGTCACTTTAATGTCTGTCACTGCTATGTAACAACCTCTCAAAGAGCAAAGTGGACACAGGGCAAAATCATGTCTTCCTCCACCAGTGCTTTTTTCTGGGATTATTCTTCAGAGGCCTAGGAGAGAGATCTCAGCTAAGTGGACAGAGTGGGAATCTATGGGCAAAGTGTGATACATTAAATCAGGGGAAGGGGGATATGACCTGTTCGGTGGTCCAGCAGTCTGCAGCAAGGTCAAAGGTGATGGGGGTCTCAGACCAGCTGAGAGGGAGCTCCACCGAGTTACTCCCATTCTCCAATTTTATAGCTGCTGTGAAGCCCCTGGTGCCCACATATCTTTGTCCTCAGAGTCTTAATCGCCGCAGCACACCCTGCTCCAACTCTTGGATGTGAACAGGGGCTGTTTGGGTAGATAAATGAGGACAGAGGAAGGCCTCACGGTTCAGCAAAAATGTTCACGCTTCTATAATTTAAGGAGCCACACAACCAAACCCTCAGCCACGAGTTGTGCTTGTGATTAGTGTTTAGCTGCGAGTGGGTGACAGCTTCTAGATTTGGTTTAAATACTTTCCCCAGGGTGTTCTGTTAGAAACTGTCTAGGCTCTTGACAGAAGTTTAGGCCTAATTTTCTGGCAGCTGATAAGCAGTGTAGGGAGTGGCAGAGGCATATTATCGGAGTCTGCACAGCTGGGGCTGTGGGCTAAGCAAGGAGCGACCACCCAGTCTTCACCTAGTTCTGCCCCTCACCTTGGCCTCATTGTGGCATTCCCCTCTTCAGCAGACCCCCGACGTTAGTCCAGTCCCAGGGTCGGGACCCCACATTGGGCAGTCACTTAAGATTAAACAGAGAAGTGTTAGAGAAAGAGAATATTTCTCTTTCTCAAAAGAGAAATATTAACTATTCTGTAAATGCCAATGACAAAAGGAAAATTTGCCCAAGTATAATATAAAAACAGCCCGTATGTCCTCAAGTGACCTGCTTTTTGAGAAGGTATTGCTTTTTGCCATCAGAAAAAGATCATCACACAGAGACTACACTGAAAACACCCTAAAGGAAGGAAAAGGCACACTGGTTAATGGTACGTGCAGAGACAGAATAATTCATATCATAACAGAGGGGAAAAAGAGTTTCACTGTTCTCCTGATCTATTCTTAATATGCCAAAATGATTTAACAGAGACTTCAGTTACATGAAAGAGTTAAAAGCTTATTTCTCTTTCTTAAAAAGAAAGATTACTGACAAGATGCAGCCAGGGGAGCATGTCCCACTAAGAAAATAACCTTTGTTAAAACACTTGGGAGAACAGAACTACGGTTTGAACCCTGCCCACTGAAAATAAGATTAAAGGTTATTGCTCATTAAAACTGCATGGTAAGAAAACAGACGAACTTGTGTTGATATTTTCAGGGCTAAAAATGGTTTGCAGAATTAGAACTTGAGACTTCTGTAGGTTTTATGGCAGTGAGGAAAAATACACATGGCTGTAGACCAAGCATAGCTCTTTGGTCTCTGTATGTGCAAACAAATAAGTTGCACCCACAAATTATCAGATTAATCGCTAAATTTGGCATATGAATTTTGCTGATTTCATTCCGAATATTTTGCAAAACTTTAGGTAGTGTTGTAAAGCACGATGTCAGTGAAGAATTAGGAGAGAAAATACTGACAATTAAATAGGCTTCAGAACAAGCTATGAAAATTGCATACCACAGCCCACACAAGATCTTTCAGAAACTGTGCCTAAGTCCCTCTGTTTGAGTTTTTGTACTGCTTGAGAGGTGCCTTAGTGCACACAAATATATGCACTACTGTGTTATTTGCATGTGCTGTCAGTTTCTCAAGAGTGAGGTGCCACAAACCAGATACAGGGATATTTAGGTCCATCCTCTAACCATACCCAAAGGAGGCAAGAAGCTCTAGAGTGAAAATGTGTCCTCTGTGTCTACCATGTTACTCTCATACAACCTTCTGGTACAGCTGTGCAGTGGGGCAATTGCAAACCTGTAATTTTCTCCTGCAGATGAAGCCCCTGGGACAATTTACAGAACAAGCAACTGCCGTTGCTTTGGCTTGCTTTCAGCATTTTGAATCAGATCGTGCCATTGTTTAGCACACATCCATTTTGTGCAGCACCAGGAGCACAGCATCTGATGGCTTGAGGCAGAATTTGTCCAAATAAAATTCAGCATAAGCTTCATGTAATAATTAATCAGCAGTCATTAAAGCGAGAGATACCTATGATGTCTCTGATGTTTATTAAAGTGTTTTCATGGCATCTTAGTCACAGTATTGCCATGGTAAAATTTCCTTTTATTTAAAACAAATGTACCTTGCAAAGTGGTTTAGGGTGGGGTTCTTTACAGATTTCCAAGAGTCGTTCCTAATGATTCTTTCTCTCTCTTAACAGTTTAGTAAAATGATTGTAAGAGCAGCACTGTGATTAAAATATTCCCTAGATCAGGAACCTCATACATCTCAGATGCAAATGTCTGGGTTTGCTTAGCTTTGGTAGAGATTTTAGGCAGCATCACTACACTAGAACATTCACTACCCAGAAAATGCAACAGGACTAATGGTCTCTGAAATAAGAAGANGGGGGGGGTGGGGGTGGTGGGGTGGTGGTGGTGGTGTGAGTGGGGAAGGAATAAAAACAACCACCTCAGGGAGGAAAAAAAGGAACATCAGATTTTCCAGAAGTGTAAACTCATGATTTAAAGCACAACAGTTTTGAAGTCTACACTTATATTGACTCAAGAAGGATTTGATTTTTTATGAGGAAAATGAAGGGTTATCCTGCTGCATGTTTCAATGTCTTGAACACCAGTTTCAAAAGCTTATTTTCAAGAGGCATCTGGGGATTTGGGGCCAGATCGTCAATGATATTTAGGTATGAAACTTTGACTGAAATCGCCAACAGTGAAGGGAAAGAGAAGGAAGCCGAGCAGATGACTGTAGTGACTCCTCAACCCTCTCAAAGACTGGTGTGAGTAAGAGAGGACTGAGAATTGTGTTTTCTAGACCCAACTCCCAACTGGTGAGGACAAGGGAATATTTAAGACATCTGTGGTGCATGGGGAAGAGATGGTCTATTCAGGAGAGCAGTGGAAGTTTAAAGAAGGTATTTTGTGTAATTTCTTATTGTGGTTTAGCCCCAGTCAGCAACTAAGCACCACACAGCTGCTCGCTCACTCCCCCCACCCCTGTGGGATGGGGAGAGAATCGGAGGAGCAAAAACAAGAAAGCCCGTGGGTTGAGATAAGAACAGTTTAATAATTAAGATAAAATAGTAAGAAAAGTAATGGTAATGATAATAATAATAATAATATAATAAAAAGAAATAATGAGAGAGAATAAAATGAAACCCAGGGAATAAAGGGAAAAGGGAAAAAAAACACAAGAGCTGCAACCGCTCACCACCCGCTGACCGACACCACCAGTCCCCGAGCCGCGATCGCGCCTTCCCCCGGCCAACTCCCCCCAGTTAATATACTGGGCATGACGTCACATGATATGGAATACCCTTTGGCCAATTCAGATCAGCTCTCCTGGTTGTATCCCCTCCCCTCCCCGCTTCTTGTGCACCCGGTAGAGCATGGGAAGCTGGAAAAGTCCTTGACTATTGTAAGCACTACCCAGCAACAACTAAAAACATCAGTGTTATCACATTATTTTCAAACTAAGTCTAGAACACAGCACTATACTAGCTACAGCGAAGAAAATTAACTATCCCAGCTAAAATCATGACATTTCTGTCCTATCAAACTCTCTCAAATTTGCCTTCAGGAGGTCCTTTGTTCACACAACAGAAAGTGAGCACAGACGTGAGTTAATACCTCTTCATTATTAAGTCAAAGCAGTTGCTCTCCAACAAGGGATAAAACATAGCCACAAGACCAACCTCAGCTCATGACCTGTCATGGCATGCTAGTACTCTTTAGCTTTCTAAAATGGCATGGCAAAGTAAGATGCTAATTGCAGTGGCAAGCTAAGTGGAAGATTTAGAAACATATCAAAACATATATATACATATATATATACATATTTTCTGCACACACATTTTCACCTTTACACATGCTTTTTTTCAAGGCTTTCCTGATCTAGTTTTTCTTTCTGCACTACAGCATCTGAATTTTACAGGTTAACCATGTATCTCACATACATCATACCAGCTTCAGCACTTTTTGACGTTATAGTAGTATTACTTTGCAGCTTAAAGCTTACACTTGGTTGCTACCAAAAACCAGTCCTCCTAAGTAAGCCCAAGCTTTGTAACTTTACAGAAATGCCATGTCTTCAGGAGGGATATTTTTCCAACAAGCAAAATCACTTTAATCTTTTCTTGGTAAAGAACTAGCTGCTGCATATATCATCCTATCTGCAGTTCATTCACTTACAACAAGTAGCATGAGCCTCAAGCACCTAGTTTCTTCTACTTGTACTTCTGCAGAGCTCAAAACCTTTTAAGGGCTGACACCTACCAAGACCCCATTTCAAGAAACTGTTCCATTTCAGTCAGCTAATCTGTATCCGTTGCCATACAAATCATTCCCTACAGTATTGCTTTTGGTGGCAAGATAAAGTGCCAGCTCCTAACAAGATCAAGAGATGAGATAAGATATCAAACTACATAATCTTTTAGCTCAAGGAGCTCAGACTTTTTGTAAGTACTTACTTTAGCCCATCACCAGGACTAAATAACTTTTCTACTTGAAAACCCCAGCAGAACTCTTACTACCTGACCCTTGCCACATACACACACACACACAAAAGGATTACTCAGGCAAAAATAATTCAGTAAATAAAAATGACATAAAAATGGCAGGTCATCCAGCTGATGTGTTCATAGGCTACCATATGTGCTACTTGGAATAGTGACATGGATTTTAACATGGTAAGTTGGAATAATTCTCTATTCTTAAGCTTTGGTACACTGATGAAATAACATTAATAACATAACATTAATAACATTAATGTGATAAGGCAAATGTCAATTTAAAGTTACCAGAGACAATAATCTCCTAGACAGTATAGTTTATGTTATAGAAACAGGCTTTATCTCTGCTTTTTGGTAAGGAAATAGGCAAAATATATCCTGTAATATCTGCTGCTCTGTTTGCAGAATCCCTTGATGCAAAGAGCTTGTTTAAAATGGTGTATTGTAATGCTGATTTTTGAGATTCTCAGCAGGATTTAGGGCTTCGAACACTGAAAACTCTACAGAGGAATTTTACTTTTCCAGTGTCTTCTTTTGATGAGCTGGTTCATTGGCTTCTNAAAAAAAAAAAAAAAAGAAAAAGAAAAAGAAAAGAACGAGGCTTAAAATACAAGCTTTAGAAAACTGTTAACCCTAAAACATAAACCAAGCAAGAGCTTCAATAGAGTAACACAGACATCTGTTCAAAGAGAACATAATGCTCTGGTTTTTCTTCAAGCTCAGTGTTCTTCCTTTCTCACCCTTCCAGCTGTATAAAGTAGCAAATATGGAAAAAGGTCAATACTGGCAGTATTTCAACTCTGTTTCTTATAAGCTGTTTTCAGTAACAGACTAGCAGCTCCTGTGTGCTTTTCCTAAAGAGCCTAGAAATGCCTTTTTTCTGAGTTTGGTTGGCAGGTGCAGCAGATCCCATTCAGGCAGAAAGTATCAAAAGCGGTGGTTTTTCTGCCAGAGGGCACCTGTGAATCCTGGGACCAGGAGCAGATCTCAGCAGCCAGCTCTGCTCTTTCTCCACCTGTGGGCCCGGGGCTGGGAATCAGCCACCCCACATGTGGGTACGAAGCTCAGAAGTGCAGAGGAATCCTGCAAAACCTGAGCAGCCCAGCATGGAGACCAACCATCCTGTCCAAGCTGTTGGTGCTCTGGGGCAAAGCATGAGGGGAGCTGGGGGCTGTGGCATTTTACCTCTTCAGTGGGGCTGGATAAGGCTGCAATGGGGAAGACACTGGCCAGCAACTGTTCTAGAGCTCAACATCCCTGTTATCATGAGAGGGGGAGCAAGTGTTGGACAGCCAATGCTTGCCCATGGGCTGCAGTCCTCTTGGCCCTGTTTGCACATCTTTCCTCAGTTCATTGATATGTCAGCCTCTCCCTAGACATCTGAGACAGCAGTCTTATGCTGTGCTGAGCTTTCATCCCACTGCTCTTCCTCTTGCTCTGAACATGCTTTCTGTGGGTAAGGTGCTCCTCCTGGACAGATGAGGTCCAGCCACTGTTACACTCTGCTGAATTTACAAATGCCTCATATTTAATTCACCTGCTATTCCCTCTCAGGTATTGACATAGTTTCTTTTGTTTCTTTTATTTCTTTCTGAGTCACGGAAGAGTGGACAAAATAAACCTTATACTTACGCAATGACCGGGGCATGGACTGTGTGTGGGGATGCAGGGTCAGGACAAACATTAAATATTCTGTCTTTTTAGCAGGAGGCAAGGTTGAATTTTCCAAATTCATAGAGTTGTAGCTTTGTATGACCAAACACAATGCTTAAAGTTCTAATTTCAATAGTCGTTTGGGTCCCTTGTGATGCAACGCAGGCACAGTGTCACCCACTGAGGGTGAGGATGAGTTGGGTCACCTGCTGAGCCTGTCCAGGGTTGTCAGTCAGGACCTCGAGGGATGTGCAGGGAGGCCACAGATCAGGGGTCCCCACAGCAGCCTGAGGATTGCCCCTGAGCAGTCCCAGGGCCTACTGCCCTCCCGATGGCAGCCTTGCTGGTGGCCTTGTGTGTGTTCTTCAGCTGGCAGTGCTCCACCGTGCTGGGCAGTGGGGCACTGAGCTCTGGCTTTTTGTACCATGTGCAAGGACAGAAGGTCATGGCTGGGATCTAGAGCATCCATTGGGCCAGGAAGGGGCTGAGGGACCGTGCACCATGAGGGGATCTATGGGACTAAGACACATCAAGGATATCTGGAGACTTGTGTAGAAGGACCACACGGGGCATGTGGCAGGGACCTCATGATCCTGAGACAGCCAAAGCTGGAGGAGGGTGAGGGGGAGAAAGCCCCCAGGTCCCTGAAGGCACAAGGATATTTGTAGGGCTGAGACACCCCAAGGATCCCTGGGGCACAGAGGGATATGCATGTGAGGTGGGGGAATATTTGTGGGGTAAGGATCCCTGGGGCCACGGGAGGATCTGTGGGGCAGACACACCAGTGGGATCACTGGGGAACCCAAGGGACTGTGAAAAGGGGGTGGGATCCATGGGGCCAATGCATCCCAGGATTCCTGGGTCAGGGGGAGACCTGCAGGGCTGAGGCACCCCCACACAACACCTGTGCAGGGGAAGCCCAGGGCTGCCCCACAGTGTGGCAGGGCGGCTGCACACCCTGGGGCGGGGTGGGGGGACGACGACCACGACGACCGTCACATCCCTGCTGGCCCTGGCTTTTGTTCTTGCTGAAGAATTTCCTGCTCCACCCTGTGACGGGAAACAAGTTGTGCTCCACTGCCTCTTGACCATTTCTTTCACTTTCTACTGATTTCTCAGAAACGGCAGCTGGGAGTTTGGGGCACGTATAAGAGGCAGTGGCAGTGCAGCCCAGTGGGGAGATGTACCTGAGGCATCTGCAGCACAAGGTAGGGGCTGGGGCTGGGGCTGGGGCTGGGCCTTTGCAGACTTTAAACCCAAGAGAAGCAGGAGGCTTTGGGGTGACGTTTCTGTGTGTGTTTCCCCCTGCAGAGTCTCCAGGGAGCCTGGCACCTCTCCCGTGGCTTCACCCCTTCTGTCCCCGCAAGCTTGGCCCCCCCAGGCTTGCCATACAGCCACTGCCGAGCTGCCACCTCCTCCCTGGTCTGCCAAGGGAGCTTCCCCATCTGGGTGAGGGCAAGGGGAGACTGTCCCTGCCTCGGTTTCCCACGTCCCAATTCATAACCAGGCCAGAACAGGGCACCCGGTCTCCCCACGCACCTGAAGCAGAGGCAGGAGGGTTTACAGGGCTGTTTAAAATGTGTTGCTCTTACCGCTATCTGCATCACAGGAAAAATACTTGGTAGGAAAGGGGAAAAATTAATTGTATTTTGAATAGTCTTCTAGTTTCACTGTTTTGGAGGAAAAAACATAACTGCAAGCATGGGAAAAAGTTTGAGCAGGGTTTAAGCTTTTACAGACCAAGCTGCAAAGGGAGATAGATGAGCAATACACAAAATGGCCAAGAGCAATATCAGAGAGGAAGAAGGGGAGGACACCAGAAAAAGGATCAAGCAGTGCACAGAGAGACATTCCAGGACAGAAACTTCAGTTCATTTTCCTTTGCTTTCACAAAGCAGAGATGGAATGAGCTGAATTTTGTTCATCTGGAAAGTCCCAGTCCATAGAAGTTCTTCAAAGCGTGCCCATGAAGTCACATTTCCAGGACAAGGTGTAAAAAATGCCTGATTTTTCCATGCTCCTGAGCATTCTCAGAGGTGTTGGCAAACCTCTACATGGCTTGAAGAGTGGTTTGAAACCAGTGGGGTTGTAACCACTAAATGAGGTTCTCCTCCTCATTGCATGGGGCAGGGGGGTAGGTAAAATGACCAGACCTGGGGTTCTCGGGCTGATCTTTGTGATCTTTTAATCTTTCCTTTAGACCTTTAGCTTTGAAGCTGCAGGTCTCATTGCTGAAGTTTTCTCCCTGGCTACCCAGTTTTGAGCTGCTGCAATGGAGAGTGCAGAGAGCAACAAAGAAGGTGAAAGCAGAGAGAAACCTCATCCTGTGCCTCCATCTTTCCAGGAAGGCACCAGCAACTTGCTATGTGAGAAAAGAGGTAATGGAAAATGTGGGTGGAGGTGATGTAAACAGCCACCAACCCTTACCCAGTATCTCTAAATCAGCAACTTCCTCCTTTATACAGTAAAGCTCAGTAAAACTAATAAAAAAGAGTATTTGCCTGTTGAAGACTTCCAGCTCCTGTAATGGAGGGTAAACTTTATCCTGTGTTTAAAATACCTGAACGATATTTATCAAGAAATGTATATAAATGTATGTAAAACTGATGTCCCATCTGTCCTGCAAGAAAAAAAAAAGGCTGATTCACTTGGTAAAATGTCATGATTTTAGCTGGGATAGAGTTAATTTTCTTCACTGTAGCTGGTATAGTGCTGTGCTTTGGATTTAGTGTGAAAATGATGTTGATAACACACTGATGTTTTAGTTGTTGTTAAGTAGTGCTTATACTAGTCAAGGACTTTTCCAGCCTCCCATGCTCTGCCGGGTGCACAAGAAGCCGGGAGGGGGCACAGCCAAAACAGCTGATCTAAATGGTCAAAAGGATATTCCATATCATATGACATCATGCCCAGTATATTAACTGGGGGAAGTTTGCCGGGGGAAAGCAGTGATCGCGGCTCAGGGACTGGTGGTGTCGGTCAGCGGGTGGTGAGCAATTGCATCACTTGTTTGTTTGTTTATTTCCCTCCCTCCCCAGGTTTCCTCTCTCTCCCTCTCTCTCCCTCTCATATTTTCATTATATGATTATTATTGTTGTTATTATTATTATTATTACTGTTACTGATTTATTTTAATTACTAAACTGTTCTAATCCCAACCCACAAGTTTTTTTACTTTTACTTGTCTGATTCTCTCCCCCATCCCACCGAGGTGGGGGGAGTGAGCGAGCAGCTGTGTGGTGCTTTGTTGCTGATGGGGACTAAACCATGACAGTCCTTTCGGTGCCCAACATGTGGCTCAAAGGGTTTGAGATAATAACAGTTGCTCGTCACAGCATTGATTCATCTCTTCTCAATATTCGTTTATCTGATCTACACCATGCTCTTTCTGCAGTACATGTTAAAGACTGGTGTTGTTTTTTGTAGTTTGCTGTGCTCTGTAGTGATTAGAGATGTTTTGCCTAGGAGATTTGTTATTAAAACACTGGCCTTGAGCTTTATAGGGTATTTGGGTTTTGCATTGAAGCCGTTACTGTGCTTCGGGTACCACCTCATGGAGACAATTAGAAATTATACCTCCTGCTCTGAGAGGTTTTTTATGGAGGAAATAGATAATGGCACCTTTGCTACCTTCTTCTATGATGTCTCCTCCTTCATTACAGCAACTTTTCAGTATCTTGAAAATCCTTGGGTAGTTAAGATATATTTATTGGTATTTCTTGGGAATATTGTTTCGGTTTTGTCTAAGGTTAATAAGCAATTTAAGAATATCATCCAGAGATCTGCCCCAAGGCTCAATACTTATGGGTGGTGGGGTATGTGGGGTAATATGGGCAAATGCCTAGGACGGTAGGCACTTCCAGTGTTTTGGGACTTCACTCTAAGAGGATACGTCATACTCCCCACCTGCATGGACCAGTATCTTAGCCATTAGGATTAAGTGTTCCTCTGCCCAAGAGAGACGATACATACCACGGGCCACTCTATGGTTTTACTTGCATGACCAGAGGGGACATGAGGACATGAGATGGAAAATTTACCTCGACCCTAGAGACACAGGTACATGAATTGCAAGGAAAAACAATCACAAAAGGGGGTTCTTCCAGGAAAGTTGCTGTTCCAGTTTCCAGCGAGCAGTTCCCCAGACAGAGGAGTAGAAGCACTGATTTTATTTCTGATCTTAATAGAGAGACATTTGATTCCCATTCACAAGAAGTGAGTAGTGAATACTACGACCAGGACTAGAGGGGCCTGTCTCCAGCCGGGTGGAGGAAAGGGACAACCGCATTACTGGACTGTGGATCCAATGGCCTGGCACATCAAAGCCACAGGAGCAAAAGGCTTTAGTGGACAACAGTGCACAATGCACCCTAATGCCATCAAACTATGTAGGGGCAGAACCCATCTGTATTTCTGGAGTGACAGGGGGATCCCAAGAGCTGACTGTATTGGAAGCTGAAGTCAGTCTAACCAGGAATGAGTGGCAAAAGCACCCCATTGTGACTGGTCCAGATGCTCCGTGCATCCTTGGCATAGACTACCTCAGGAGAGGGTATTTCAAGGACCCCAAAGGGTACAGGTGGGCTTTTGGTATAGCTGCCTTGGAGGCAGAGGGAATTAAACAGTTGTCTGCCTTGCCTGGTCTCTTGAAGGACCCTTCTGCTGTGGGTTTGCTGAAGGTCAAAGAACAACAGGTGCCAATCACCACCACAACAGTGCACTGGTGGCAATATTGCACCAACCGCGACTCCCTGATTCCCATCCATGAGCTCATTCGTCGACTGGAGAGCCAAGGAGTGATCAGCAAGACCCGCTCACCCTTTAACAGTCCCATATGGCCGGTGCGGAAGTCTAATAGAGAGTGGAGACTAACAGTAGACTACCGTGGCCTGAATGAAGTCACTCTATCGTTGACTGCTGCTGCTGTGCTGGACATGCTAAAACTTCAGTATGAACTGGAGTCAAAGGCAGCCAGGCAGTATGCCACAATTGATATCGCTAAGGAGTTTTTCTCAATCCCTCTGGCAGCAGAGTGCAGGCCACAGTTAGCTGTTACTTGGAGGGGTGTCCAGTACACCTGGAATTGACTGCCCCAGGGGTGGAAACACAGCTGCACCATTTGTTGTGGACTGATCCATACTGCACTGGAACAGGGTGGAGCTCCAGAACACCTGCAATACATTGATGATATCATTGTGTGGGGCAACACAGCAGAGGAAGTTTTTGAGAAAGGGAAGAAA